>BDUI01010367.1:21840-33158 GCA_002335545.1 Apodemus speciosus
ATATTTATATTATATTTATACTACACAAAATAAAATATAAAAATCTCTGCATGCAAACCATGTCATGAGGCAATTTCTCTCAAATCAATGGAACATTYACATGCATGTAGTAGGTAGATAAAGGAGAAAATACTTCCATATCATTTTCATTATTTGCTAAGCAAACATTTTGATGAAATGACATGTAGAATAAATTAATCAAATACATTTAAAAAACTGTATACATAAACAAGACTTTCTACAACAGAAACTGAGGAAATTAAAAAAATCATCAGATCCTATTACAAAAGCCTATACTCAACCAAACTGGAAAATCTAGATGAAATGGATGATTTTTCTAGATAGATACCACATACCAAAGTTAAATTGAGAGCAGGTAAACAATCTAAAAGACCCATATCCCATAAGGAAATAAAAGAAGTGATAAAAAAAAATCTCTCAACAAAAAAAGCCCAGGGCCAGATGGCTTTAGTGAAGAATTCTACCAGATCTTCAAAGAAGAGCTAATACTAATATTCCTCAAAGAAATTCCATAAAATGGAAACAGAAGGAACACTACATAATTCATTCTATGAAACCACAATTACAGTGATAACTAAGCCAACAAAAAAGGAGAAATTCTTACCAATTTAGCTTATGAATATCAATGCAAAAATATTCAATAAAATTCTTGCAAACCAAACTCAAGAATACATCAGTACCATCAAACACCATGGTCAAGTAGGCTTCATCCCAGGATGCAGGGATGGTTCAATTTACAGAAATCCATCAATGTAATCCACTACATAAACAAACTCAAAGAAACAAAATCACATGATCATCTCCTTAGATGCTGAAAAAGCATTTGACAAAATACAACATCCCTTCATGATAAAATTATCAAGACCATATCCAGAGTTTATACATGGCCCCCTGATTGAGGGATGGGGCCACCCACCCATCTCCAAAATTTTAACCCAGAATTGCCCCTGTCTACAGGAAATACAGGAACAAAGAGTAGAGCAGAGATTAAAGGAAAGTCCATAAAGAGACTGTCCCACTTGGGGATTTATCTCACATCCAGACACCAAACCCAGACACTATTGCTGATGCCAGGAAGTGCTTACTAATAGGAGCCTGATACAGCTGTGTTCTGAGAGGCTGTGCCAAGTCTGACCAATACAGATGTGGATGCTTGGAACCATCAGACTAAGCACAGGGACCTCAATGGAGGAGATAGGGGGGAGGACTGAAGTAGCTGAAGGGGCCTTATCTGGCATCAATAGGAGAGGAGGCTCTTGGTCCAGTGCATGAATGCTAGGGCCTAGTGCAGTGAGGCAGGAGTGGATAGGTGGGTGGGGGAGCACCCTCATAGAAGCAGGGTAAGGGGGGATGGGATAAGGAGTTTGCAGAAAGGAAACCAGGAAAAGGGATACCATTTGAAATGTAAATAAATAAAATATCCAATTAAAGAAATGTCGAGATCAGGAAATTATCATCCATACCTAAACATAATAAAAGCAATTTAGAACAAACCAACAACCAATATCAAATTAAATGGAAAGATACTTGAAGCAATCCCACTAAAATCAGACAAGACAAGGATGCCCACTCTCCCCATATCTATTCGATAATACTAGAAGTTCTAGCTAGCAGTAAGACAACAAAAGAAGACCAAATTGGCAGAGAAGAAGTCAATGTATCACTATTTGCAGATGATATGATAGTATTCATGTGATCCCAAAAATTCTACCAGAGAACTTCTACAGCTGAWAAACAAGTTCAGCAAAATAGCTTGATATAAAATTAACTCAAATAAACTAGTAACATTCTTTTATACAAGTTATTAAAATTTTCTTAAATGAACTAACAACTTACTATGCTGTTTTAACCTTTGAGGTTACAATGAAACATAATTAGTTTTATTTTAATTAAAGGTAGCAATTTTCAGTGTAAAATGAATATAGCTTAGACAATATTAAAAATGATATAGTTAAGATAAAACTGACTTCTTACAGTCATAATGAATATGAAAATGACAGAAAATTTAAAAAGTAGGACTTATTCATGTAAGCAAACACTGCTTTACAGAAATGTCTAAAGGTCAGCCTTACAGTTCCATGTTCTTGGAAATGAAGGCCTTCAATTTGAAAATGCAATAATAGGATTCTACAGTTGAAACAAAGGGAAATTAAGTACGATCTCAAATTGGAAATGAATCATGTTTTAAAGTATTATTTATACATAAAAAAAATAAAGACCAAGGAGACACTTGGGAAATAGGAAGACAAACAATATTTTGAGACCCCAAGACATTTGCATATTTTTCACAACTGTTTTGAGACTAAGGAGATTTGCAYGTTTCTGTATTAGAAACAATTTCAATTGCCACCATCAGTGTTTGCAATTCCCATATTCTCAAAGGTAATGTAAATTTTCTTGGAAGAAACAAAGACACTTATTTTATGTTTTATAATAATTATAAAAAGCATCAGATGCTGCTTATTTTTATGAACAATCTACTGAAAACGCTTTTTCTAAATTAAGTACAAAAATCCTGCTATAACAAAGTAGAAATTTTAAAAAATCTGTTTAATTTTCCTGTGTCTTATAAAAATTAGAGGCATCTTATGCTGCTAACTATGAACCTTGAAGAGTGGACAGGAAATACAGGCTGACGAAACCACTGTGCAACCAAGTCTCATTTCTCTACAAGTCTGCCCCTTTATGAGAAGGAATTCCTCTGATGTATGTGTCCCAGCAGGAAGCAAGAAACTGAATATTCACATCAACTATATTCCCACAGTATGCCTGATGTAAAATGTTGTGTTTAAATTTTCAATCATTCCTTTCAATTTTTATTTTTCCATCTTGTAACAAAATTGGGATTTGATTATGACAGTTACCATGGCCTATGCCTTCAGCTGGTTTTCAAAACAATTCATGTGCCATCATGAAAGTTTTAATAATCATTCCTACAGGTGACATGGCCTAAACAGCAGCTTGTCACTTTATCGCATTACAAAGACAAAAGGTATTGTTAATTCTCTAGAAAAATATTTGTCCTGATGGTTTCAAAACTACATAGAGCAAATTTATAAGACAAATCTGGCTAACTCTAAACCATAACCGTTGCCATCTAGGTTTAAATTGTCATCATCCCCACTTTTGTGTGACCGAGTGACCTAATGTGGGTGGGTAAAGCTTATCACAGATGGATGCAGCTCCGTTAAGAAAACATACATTGTTTTGCTTACAAAAATGTCCAAAGTACTCCATGAAAGTACTTAATGAAAGATAAAAGGTCAGAAAAACAACAGTTCCAATYRAATATAGATATTTCACACATTTGTAAATACTTTAATTTGTCCTATATAAAACAGAATTAATCTAATGAAAGATTTATAAAACTGATTGAGCTATGTTTTTAAACCTCAGTATATGTCTTTCAGAGGGAATAAGTCACTCTGGTGAGCCAAGTTTTAACCACTCACAAAGAGTTCTATGTGAGTCATGATTAGATCTAGATTTGACTTGGGATCTCCACCTGGTCTTGCTAAACCAATGATCAATAATGTAGCTTCCATAACTGCTTAGTATACAGGRCAGTTCTTTCTGTTCAAAACTACTTCTGAGGAATATAAGATTATAATTTTAGCATCCTAACATTCAGATTCTAGATTCTAGGTTCCACTAACATTAAGAATAATAGTAATGAAACCCGATGAAAGAAATTAAGGAAGAATTTTCCATAAAATCTGCAGAATCTTACCTATTTTACATTAATGGTATGATTATAGACATCAATTAATTGTAACATAGAACAATGTAAGTGCAACATTGGAACAAAAATAAATCAACACCTAAACAATTATTATGGTTTATTGAAATTATAGGAATCTGCTTAATAATTTTTCATTAGTAAATTAAAACCTAGGAACACAGAGCTATAATTGTATAACCACCTCTTAAAAGTTATTTTTTGAAATGATAATAAAATTACATTGTTTTCCTCTTCCTTATGCTCATTTCAAAATATTGATATGCCCTTCTTTGCTTTCCTTCAAATGCATGGCTTCTGTCTTCATTAATTGTTATATACATATAGTTATATACATTTGTATTTCTAAATACATAGATAAATAAATAATGTTCAGTCTATTTAATGATNTTACAAAGACAAAAGGTATTGTTAATTCTCTAGAAAAATATTTGTCCTGATGGTTTCAAAACTACATAGAGCAAATTTATAAGACAAATCTGGCTAACTCTAAACCATAACCGTTGCCATCTAGGTTTAAATTGTCATCATCCCCACTTTTGTGTGACCGAGTGACCTAATGTGGGTGGGTAAAGCTTATCACAGATGGATGCAGCTCCGTTAAGAAAACATACATTGTTTTGCTTACAAAAATGTCCAAAGTACTCCATGAAAGTACTTAATGAAAGATAAAAGGTCAGAAAAACAACAGTTCCAATYRAATATAGATATTTCACACATTTGTAAATACTTTAATTTGTCCTATATAAAACAGAATTAATCTAATGAAAGATTTATAAAACTGATTGAGCTATGTTTTTAAACCTCAGTATATGTCTTTCAGAGGGAATAAGTCACTCTGGTGAGCCAAGTTTTAACCACTCACAAAGAGTTCTATGTGAGTCATGATTAGATCTAGATTTGACTTGGGATCTCCACCTGGTCTTGCTAAACCAATGATCAATAATGTAGCTTCCATAACTGCTTAGTATACAGGRCAGTTCTTTCTGTTCAAAACTACTTCTGAGGAATATAAGATTATAATTTTAGCATCCTAACATTCAGATTCTAGATTCTAGGTTCCACTAACATTAAGAATAATAGTAATGAAACCCGATGAAAGAAATTAAGGAAGAATTTTCCATAAAATCTGCAGAATCTTACCTATTTTACATTAATGGTATGATTATAGACATCAATTAATTGTAACATAGAACAATGTAAGTGCAACATTGGAACAAAAATAAATCAACACCTAAACAATTATTATGGTTTATTGAAATTATAGGAATCTGCTTAATAATTTTTCATTAGTAAATTAAAACCTAGGAACACAGAGCTATAATTGTATAACCACCTCTTAAAAGTTATTTTTTGAAATGATAATAAAATTACATTGTTTTCCTCTTCCTTATGCTCATTTCAAAATATTGATATGCCCTTCTTTGCTTTCCTTCAAATGCATGGCTTCTGTCTTCATTAATTGTTATATACATATAGTTATATACATTTGTATTTCTAAATACATAGATAAATAAATAATGTTCAGTCTATTTAATGATWTTTGTATGTATATTTTCAGAGATGATCATTTGATATTGGATAACAAATTGGGTAGACTGTTTCTTCCATTAACAGCATTCCTTGGTTCCCCATAATTCTGTGCATAGGATTGAGGTCTCTGGTTTTATTGTTGGAAAAATTCTAACATAATCTACTCTTATAGAACTGCAAGATTAGAAACAGGATTTTAGACAGAATGCTTCATTCAGCATTTTAAAAGGAAAATATTATTCAATATTTGCCCACTCAAATAAGAGGAAGAGATGTTACTTCTTTAGCATCAGAGAACATCAGATAAATAAACCTTGCTTGGATCTGAGAGGAAGAGAGTAAGGGGAGGGAGAAGGGGGCAGGATCCAGTGTGGGAGGAGATGGAAGAAGCACAGAGGGTCAGGAAATTGAATAGTAGCAGTGAGGCATGGGAAATTGTAGATAGGCATTAAAAAGTCCCAGGTGCAAAGGAGGCAAGAGGTTCCCAAGAGCCAACTGGGATGACTTTATTCAAAATACCCAACAAAGGGGAGATAGAACTTTTAGAGACCATCTCCAGGGAACATGCACAGCCCCCTTGAAGGATAGGTCTACCCACCCCTCTCAAAAACATTAATCCAGAATTACTGCCTTCAAAAGGAAATGCAGGGGCAAAGAGTGGAGTAGAGTCTAAAGGAAAGGCCATCCAGAGACTGCCCCACCTAGGGATCCATCCCATCTGCAGACACCAAACCCAGACACTATTGCTGAAGCCAAGAAGGGCTTGCTGACAGGAGCCTGGTAGAGTTGTCCCCTGAGAGGCTGTGCCTGACAAAAAAAAATGAGAATGCTCCTAGCCAACCATCAGACTGAGCATGGGGACCCCAATGGTAGAGTAATGGGAAACATTGAAGGAGCTGAAAGGGTTTGCRACCCCAGAGAAAGAGCAAAATAACAACCAACCAAAATCACCAGAGCTCCCAGTGACTAAAACATCAACCAAAGAGTAGACATGGAGGGACCCATGGCTACAGCTGCATCTGTAGCAGAGGATTACCTTATCTGGCACAGTGAGAAGGGGAGCCCCTTGGTCCTATAAGTAGAGGGTAGGGACTTGGGGCTCCCCAGACAAGGTCACAGGAGATGCCCTGATAGCAAAGGGAGTCCCCCATTTTACACCAAGCTCAGAAGGCTATCTGAACAATGGCAGATTTTAACATTAATTAGGAGGACCCAACAGTTAACCCTTGGCCAATCAGGTCAACTGAGAAATTAATAACAGCTATACAATAGGTAGCAGAACTGTAAGGTAAACAAAATACTATTGTTTAAAGCACTGTGTTTGGAGTTGGCAAGTTACAAAACAAAAATTAAGTCATACATGTATTCCAATACTTTGGGGGCAGAGGCAGACGGATCTTTGAGAATTAGAGGACAGCCTGATACACATCGTTGATACACACAGGATCCAGGCCAGACAGGAATAAATAGTGAGAACCTGTACAAAAACAAACAAACAAATACAAACAAGCAAGCAAACAAAAACAATGAAATTGTACAAATGCATTCAAACTTTGAGTATTTAGTAATAATTTGTTAAAGCATCTTTGCATAGGTTCTCTCCAAACCCACGTTCCAAGTAATAGGATTAATAAAATTAAAGGTAAAGAATCCACGATTGAATTTTATTAGCAATATATGATCTTTTAAAAAACAGTGCACAATAAATTAATAAGGTCTTTAGTGTTTTAAATGTCTGATAATGGAAAAGGTACACAAATAAGGATCAAGAACATGAAATAAAAGTACATAAGAACTTAAGTATTAGCTTGAACATAAATTCTAATAAAAGAAAACCTATCATAATAACAATGTTGGTATTAAAAGGTCTTCAACAACAGCAGTCACAAAGATTAAGAGGGAATCAAGAAACACAGGAAGAATTTATTTGAAATAGAATCTCCCTAGTTATTAGGTATATTTTAAGAATAAACAAATAGCATGACTTAAACTATTTAGCTGACATAGGTGAGTATTTAAATCATTGACATTCTATTAATAAGGCTATAAAATCTATGAGGCCAACTGGTCGCAAAATGAAAAATGTCATGAATATATAGAACAAATTTGCCATTATAGAAAATTACATAACTGTACAAAAACGAAATTGAGATTATTCAGAAACATACTGTTTTGAGGCTAAACATTTCCAAGATTGCTGGAGAGGCAGCTCAGTTGTTGAGAGCTCATACTGTTCTTACAGAGGACTCAAGTTCAATTCTCAGAAAGAGTACTAGGGAGCTTACAACCATCTAAAATTCCATGTCTATGAGCCCAACAAATACAAGCACATATTTATACACATAATTTTGTTTTAAAACAATCCTACATATTTGAGGCCTGAGGATTTCTATACAAGCAGAGATTTGCTCCCTTGGAAGGCTTGTATGGCTTGATTACATTGTAGCTAAAGCACGGTGGATCTCAGAGACTTGGCATATTCACACATAAGAGTCCTGTTAAAACAAGTCCTCTTAAAACATCTTTATTCCATAGTATATATCTACATTTCAAATTTTAAACATTTAAATTTTAATTTATATTGAAGCAAATATTTTAAAACTAAGAACATATTAAAAGTCCTCTCCTTTAGGGTAAGTGTTATGATACACACCAAAAAGAATACAATCTTCTGTTGTTATGTACTTTAGTGGCCAACACAACAAGTTCAAAATACCATAGGTTAAACAACATTAATGTTTCCAAAGCAGGTAATAGTAACACTCTATCAAACAGAGTGTTTCATTAAGTGTCTAAAGGCAAGGAATAAATAAGAGGCTGTGAATATATGTATTAAGTAACATACTGGGCAGTCTGTATTTTATATATAGGAATATATACACATATATGTATGCAGCCATCAAGAATGAATAAAATCAAAGCTCACAGACTTGAAATAGAACAAGGAGGGTTTTACAAAACTGTTTTGAAGGAAGGGAAGGAGAAAAATGATATAATTGTGTAATTACATTATAATCTCAAAATTATAAGAAATATATTTAAATAAAGGCAAAGGTTGTGGAGCTAAAGGACCTCCTTAAGTAAAAACAGTTATTGGGGAGGACAAAGAGGAATGTAAGTGGAGGGGTAAGAGGATGATAAGGGCCGGGCCGTGGCTCGACCTTAAAGAAATACATTCTCACAAGAAGTCTACAGAACTCCAAATAGATTTGACCAGAAAAGAAATTCCTCTCTGCACATAATAATTAAAACACCAAATCCACTAAACAAAGAAAGAATGTTAAAAGCAGGAAGGGAAAACGTCAAGTAACATATAAAGGTAGACCTATCAGAATTATACCTGATTTCACACCAGAGACTATGAAAGCTAGAAGATCCTGTGCAGATGACAAAAAGACCCTAAGGGAACACAAATGCCAACCCAGGCTGCTATTCACATCAAATCTCTCGATTACCAAAGAGGGAGAAACCAAGGTATTCCACGAAAAAAAAAAAAAACAAATTTACACAGTATCTTTCCACAATCCATTATCCTTCAAAGGATAATGAATGAAAAACACCAACAAAAGGAGGGAAACTACACACTAGGACAAGCAAGAAATTAATCTTCTTTCAACAAACCCAATGTAACCACACAAACATAAAAATTACATCAAAAATAACAGGAAGCAACAATCATTATTCGTTAATATCTCTTAACATCAATGGACTCAATTCCCCAATAAAAAGTCATAGAATAACAGAATGGATACCTAAAACAGGACCCAATATTTTGCTGCATACAGGAAACACATCTCAGTGTCAAAGACAAGCACTACCTCAGAGTAAAAGACTGAAAAAAATTCCAAGCAAATGGTACCAGCAAACAGGCTGGAGTAGTCATGATAATATCCAATAAAATAGACTTTCAACAAAAAGTCATCAAAAAAGATGTGGAAGGGCACTTTATACTCATCAAAGGAAAATATATGAAGAAGAACTCTCAATTCTGAACATCTATGCTTCAAATACAAGGGCACTCGCATTCATAAAAGAAACTATACTAAAGCTTAAAGCATACATTGCACCTCACATAATAATTGTGGGTGAATTCAATACCCAACTCTCATCAATGGACAGATCAGGAAAACACAAGCAAAACAGAGACACAGTGAAACTAACAGAAGTTTTGGACCAATAGATTTAATAGATATTTATAGAATATTTCATCCTAAATCAAAAGAATATACCTTCTTCTCAGCACCTCATGATACCTTTTTCAAAATTGACCATGTAATTGGTCTCAAAACACATATAAAATGATTGAACTAATCCGATGCCTCCTTTCACATCACTATGGAATAAGGGTGGTCTTTAATAGCAACAAAAACAACAGAAAGCTGACATACACATGGAAGCTGAACAATGTTCTACTCAATGATACCTTGGTCAAGAAAGAAATAAGGAAAAAAGTCAAAGACTTTTTAGAATTTAATGAAAATGAAGGCACAGCATACCCAATTTATGGGACAAAAAGAAAGAAGTGCTAAGAGGAAAACTCATAGCTCTGAGTGCCTCCAAAAAGAAGATGGAGAGGACATACACTAGCAGCTTAACAGCACACCTGAAAGCTTTAGAACAGAAAGAAGCTAATACACCAAAGAGGAGTAGAAGGCAGGAAATCATCAAACTCGGGGCTGAAATCAACCAAGTAGAAACAGAAAGAGCTATGCAAATAATCAGCAAAACCAGGAGCTGATTCTTTGAGAAAACCAACAAGATAGATAAGCCCTTAGCCAGACTAACCAGAGGGCACAGAGACAGTATGCAAATTAACAAAATCAGAAATAAATAGGGAGATACAACAATAGAAACTGAGAAAATTCAAAAAGTCATTAGATGCTACTACAAAAGCCTTAAGTCAACACAACTGGAAAATCTGGATAAAATAGAGAATTTCCTAGACAGATACAAAATACCAAAGTTAAAGTTAAGTCCGGATCAGATAGACCATCTAAATGGTCCCATAACCCCAAAGAAATAGAAGGGGTCATTGAAAATCTCCCAACCAACAAAAGCAGAGGACCAGATGGTTTTAGTACAGAATTCTTTCAGACCTTCAAAGAAGACATAATACCAATACTCTTCAAACTATTCCACAAAATAGAAACATAAGGATCACTATAAAACTTGTTCTATGAAGTCACATTTTGCTGATACCAAACCACWCAAAGACCCAACAAAGAAAGAGAACTTCAGAACAATTTTCCTTCTGAATATCAAAGCAAAAATACTCAATAAAATTCTTGCCAACTGAATCCAAGAACACATCAAAATGATCATTCACCATGATCAAGTAGGTTTCATCCCAGGGATGCATGGATGGTTCAATATATGGAAATGCATCAATGTAATCCACTACATAAACAAACTCAAAGAAAAAAAAACACATGGTCATTTCATTAGATGCTGAAAAGGCATTTGACAAAATTCAGCTCCCTTTCATGTTAAAGGTTTTGGAAAGAACAAAAATTCAAAGCCCATACCTAAACATAGTAAAAGCAATATACAGCAAACCAGTAGCCAACATCAAACTAAATGGAGAGAAACTTAAAGCAATCCTAAAAGAAGGGACTAGACAAGGCTGCCCATTTTTATTCAATATAGTACTTGAAGTTCTAGGTAGAACAATTAGACAACAAAAGGAGGTCAAATGTATACAAATTTGAAAGGAAGAAGTCAAATTATCACAATTTGCAGATGATATGATAGTATATTTAAGGGACCCAAAAAACTCCACCAGAGAATTCTTACAGCTGATAAACAACTTCAGCAAAATGGCTGGATAGAAAATTAACTCAAATAAATCAATAGCCTCCCTATACTCAAAGGATGAACAGACTGAGAAAGAAATTAGGGAAACGACACCCTTCCCAATAGTCACAAACAATATAAAGTATCTTGGTGTGATGCTAACCAAACAATTGAAAGACCTTTCTGACAAGAACTTCAAGTCTCTGAAGAAAGAAATCGAAGAAGACCTCAG
>BDUI01010367.1:54303-66944 GCA_002335545.1 Apodemus speciosus
TTTGTTTCCCAGCAGACATATGGTGTTTCAACACCATCCATAATGGCCATTCAGGAGACTCAATGCCCGCCTCTGACATTCCCAGGCACAAGCCATGCATATTGTACAAATGTACATATAGAGGCAAAATGGTATTAATAAATCTAAAAGCAATTAGAGGTAAGCTGGAGGACCCTCATTCACATTCATGTGCATTATATGCCTAGAAATCTGAACGTCTCTCATTGGCATATAATGCTAAAGCCCCTACCATTTCCCAGTACTAACTAAAAACTGAGATTTAAATGCGTAAACCACTGGATGACCATCAGTAGCCAATGTACAACATGAATCTTTTGTCCAAAAGCTTAGTCTAAAATGCTGTTGATCAATGTTCAGATTAAATCCTAGAATTCTGTTCTAGACATGTCTGACTTAGGAACTCTTATCAATTGCAACCTTTTTCTATTTGACAGAAAAAAAGAATTGAATGGTGGAATAGTATAATGAATATTTTTGGAATTATGGAAATAKCATAAGATTTTCTGTTTCTGTAGTATATTTATCAAATATTTATTGGACACCAATTGTCTGCCATGCACAAATTCTACTGAGATATTAAATAGTAAATAGAGAAAGATGGCAGTAACTTCCCCTGCGGCACTTACATTCTCCTGAAAACTTAATAATTGTTTATAAATCAAAGCACTAAAACTGCAGGAAAATGTGTAAATTATACATTTGATGATCAGTTAAAAAGTTTTATACTTTGTGAGTTTTCTCAGTAAGTCCGAAAGAAATGATGACTTTCAAACATTAATTAACCACTTTGAAGGATATAAAATAACTTAGAAACATGAATCTGCACTTGTACATGCATGTGTTACTCCATCTCTATCCAAAGGGGAAGTTTTATAAATGACATGAAGGACTTGGGAAGTCAGTTCTTTGCTGGCTCAGTGATTGAGGTTGAAATACTGAAATGCTGGTGGGCATTCCTGTAATAAAATTTCTTTGACTTCTCTTTGAGATAGGGAAGTATCTCCCTCTCTCTTTTTTTCTAGGCACTTCATGTAACATGTTAATTCAGCATTAATTATAGAACATGTCAAACTGTATTTCAGTCAAAGCTCCCTGTAAGTCTCCTGAGCTTTCTTAATGACAGTAATTATAGGTCATAGAAAGAGTCGTCTAAAATTAACATTTTTCTCATGTCTTGAGAGGAAAATGTAAATGGCTACACAGTACAGATGTTTTGATTAGTAAATTTACACTTCCTTTTTTATCTTCAATGCTTGTCAACTTCATAGTGTTAAAACTCAAGGAGCTGTTTCTTTCCTTTCCAGGAGTACATAAAGGCACATCGAAGGGACTTGCAGACTTTTGCAGCTTGTTTCACTTTGTTGTTTATGGTGGAATCAGGACAAAATCTAGAGTTTCCTCTGCACTAAGTACCCACATTCTTTTCTAAAATGAGCAAACCAAGTTTTCAGCTTGAGAAACCTGCAGGGGAAAGTTGAAATACTAAACACTGATGAGGATGATTTATTAGGATGTAGAAAAGCACCATGCCCACTCTCATGCATATCTAAATCTCCTGCCAAGCCATGTTTTATCATATACTATCAGAAAGAAAACACATAAAATCTGCTGTATTCTGAGCTGTCAAAATTTACTTACCAGAAAATGAGAGTGGAAACATTCTGCTTTAAACAATGTTAATATCATCAAACATCCAGGGAAATATAACAAATTAAAAGAGAATCACTTCAAAGAATGAAAGGCCTATACCTTAAGTAATAATAAATCTAATACTTGACATTCATCTCCCTAGAAAATAAAATTAGATAAACTTTTGCAAGGGCATTCAGAACAGCCAATCCAGTTTATTAATAATTTCCTGTTTTCATATTGGAAGCTCATATTATCTGGCCTCAGCCACAGTAGACCTCCACAGATATTTAATAAAGCTGCCGTCCATAATCCTCTCTGATTACCTATAACCTTCCAGCTATAACACACACTGTGCCGCAGCTCCACAGAAGGACAGCACACTGTCACCTGCTATGATGTTTGACAGCTTATTCTGTTACATCAAGCCTGCACAAAATTACTTTTTCCAAATTCATCCCTAGTTAATAATGAAAAGCAATAACAGTATTCAGCATGTGTAATATTCCAAGAAGGCAAAATGAGGCAATAGAGGAAAAAAGATTAAAGAATGACTATTATGGAAAGAAGATCAAAAATGGAATCTTGTAACACACAACAGCTTCATTCATAATGCCATACCAAGAGTTCTTCATATCATACCACAAAACCTGCTCTGCAGAGCCAACCTGGAAGACATTTCCCATTGTATTTACTTTACCTGGGTTTATAGAGGGTAACCTTTGAAAACTCTATTTTTAAATTGTTTTTGGGCATTCTTTTAGGACATGAAAAACATAACTTTAATGGAAACATCTTGTTAGTAGAAAAACATTCCTTTTGTCTCACCTTATTGTTTGCAGAAGTAATAATGTATTTTCTTATAAAAATAGATCAGACTAATCCCCAAATCACAAGTGTACCAATTCAAATTTAATGGAGATTTTTAAAAGATGAAATTCCAATTTAAAAATCTCATCTATGCATTGAACAATAGATGTTTATTCAAGTCAGGCYGAACTAACTATATTACTTTTGTCATCATTATAAACAGGGCAATGACCTTGGCAGAAGGCTGTGCTTGACTGTGTGATAATAAAATCTTCTCCCTCCCCATCTCTCCCTCCCTCCATTTTTTCCTCCCAGTCATCTTTCTTTCTTCCTATTTCTTTTGCTTTATTTTTGTATTTCTTTCCCACTTTCCTTTCACTTGAGTACTGCAAACTCCCAGAAATGTGTTTTGCATTTTCTAGGGGGCAAAAAAAATAACCGTGTTACACTTTTATCTTTTTAATAGAAGCTGATAAAATGTTATGACCACAGTACATGATAATATCAATTCCTCAGTACAAATATGTTCATGTCCCATGTGTGTACACACTAACATGTAACAGAGTGACATTTTTACATCAAGTATTGGTTATAATAAGAACATGTTAATGAAATTGTAGTACTGAGTAGACTCCTTTAATATGCTGCCTTCTGATCTTATGTGTGGTGTAAAATGAACTTCGACTCGGGTCTTTAGGAAAAAATTAGAAGTCAGACAATTTATTCTTGTGTGTGTGTGTGTGTGTGTGTGTGTGTGTGTGTGTGTGTGTGTGTGGTGAGTGTATGTTTGGTTCATATCCTTTTGTTCACACGTTTTTTTCTGTTTTTAGTGTTTTTTCAAGTGAAGCATTAGTTTTCTCCATTGTCCAAAGTTATTCAGCTTGGTAACTGAGCTTGTCTCTGCCTACGCGTCATACAAATGCCACCTGCTCTTGATATGTTCTAGCCTGGTGGGATTATTCCACCCAGTGGAGTGCTTTTAAATTTGTATCTCACATTTTTTTTCCTCTGCTAAAACTCCAATTGCATCCAAACGATACTAAATAAATTAGAAATTCTTAATGTAGTATTAGGAAGGGTACAATTTTGCACAGCCCATGTTGGATTGTGTGAGTCATTGTACTTAGCTGTTACAACATTCCTTCTTTGTTCACTTCAAATGAAGCATTGTCTGTAGATACAAGCATACATATTTAGAATGATATTCAGCACTATGCCAATGAACCTAGAACACAGAAGTGAGGTCACTTCTTTGCTCTTTGACCTTTGTTGGCATGGATTTTTGACCAAAATTTGTAGAACCAGGTTTATATTCCTCCCAATGTAGCAGGCTTCAAATCTAATCTGAGAGTGCAACTGCACAATGCTCAGAATAAACAAGTTTAGTACTAAACAAAAATATAGCATTTTAAAAACTATTACTAAAAGACTTGTTTTTAATTGTGTATTTGTTTTATCTAAATATATGCCTATGTACTATGTGTGTGCACTGCCAAGGAGGCCAGAGAGATCATCAGAGACTCTAGAACTAGCATTATATGTGACTGTTGGCTACCATGTGAGTTCTGGGAATAGAAACCAGGTCTTCTGAAAAGCAAGTGAGCTTAACAACTGAATGATACTTTCAGGACCAGATATAAGTATTTACTTTTTCCTTTTTGTTCTATTAAAATTTTATTAGAATAAAATTACATAATTTCCTCTAATTCCCTTTCCTTCTCCCAACTCTTCTTCTGCCACCCCACTCTCTTTCAAATTCCTGGCTTTTTTTTTCTTTTTTATTGTTACATATATACAGAAACATGCAGCACAGATACACACACACACACACACACACACACACACACACACATTGAAATACAACTGGCAGAATCAATTTAGTGTTACTTGTACATATATGGTCAGAGACTACCACTAGACATTGAATAACTAATTATGAGCAGAAGACATCTTTCCTACTTTTGCATTCCTTCTTTGCCTCCTAGTGATATGGTATGCAATTCGTCCTATCCATGTAAGGAGGTCTATTGGTGTGGTCCTTGTTTAGGTCTTTTATAAGTAGCCACACTGCTGAGGTAACAAAGGATGAAGTTTCTCTGTTCTTTTTAGGRCATACCCTTTTAGGGTAGATGCCCTAATTCTCTTGTTATTATAGATTTTCTGTTATGTACCCCWAGTCTCAATATACAACTTGTGCCATCTATATATTCATTGGGGCTGTACAATGAATAATCAGGTTTTCTTTGAATTTTAACTAGCTGTGATTTTCTGTAAAGGTCTCAGTCTGTTGTGAAGAGAAGCTTCTTTGGAAAGCTTTAGGAGCTTCACTCATCTGTGGGTATAAGGATAAATATTTAAAATGCAGTTAGAAATTGTGCTGGCTTAGTAAAATAGCACTAGTAATATCTCCGATAAGGTCTATAACCTTAATCATGCAGGGCTGTTGACTAGGTTTCTAGTACTAGTCATGATTTTCCTCTTTGTGGGGAAACCTTAGGCCCAATTAATAACTGCTGGTTTTTGCTAAGAGATTAATACCACTATTACACTTTTGTGATATCTTATCATGCAGTGTCTTTCAGTGATAGGGGCTTACCTTCAACCTCCTGTTGAAGATATGGTCTATGCTATTGATTTAGGAATAATCTCTGTCATCTATGTCTATAGTTCAAAGATTTTGTTTCTTTATGATGTCCTACATTTTCGGTGTATTTCTTTCCCATGATTAATTTTATCATTATTACTTTTTTTGAGATTACAATATAGAAGACCCTACAATTACAAGCTTAATAAATTAACATAATGTCTAACTATTTGTCTATGCTTTTCATAGTCTTTGTTTTTTCCAGTTTTTCTTCTTTATCTTCAACAACATCATAGGTGAAAATATTCCCAAACTAAGCAAAGGCATAATTTATACGGATACAAAAAACACAGAGAACATCAGAAAGACCAGAAGAGAAAAGAAAATTCCCAAGACATTTCATAATTAAAACACTAAATTTTAGAACAAAGAAAGAAAGTTGAAAGTGGCAAGAGAAATGCACAACATACACATACATAYACACAAAAAGTCACATATAAAATAAAAGTATTACAACAAAAGCTTTTTCTTCAATGAAAACTTTGAAAGRCAGAAGAACTGAAACAATGCATTCCCAGGTTTAAAATATTGTGACTGCCAACCTAAATTATTATTCTTAACAAAATTATACAGCATAGTTGAAAGAAAAGGAAGAAGTTGCAATGATCTAAGTAGGCTACCTGAATTTATATCTCACAGAACAATCATAAACAGGAAACAATTTGTACTGAAGAAAAGAATCATAGCCAAGAGGTTGTAAAATAAATAAAGTTATTGTTAATGTATTTTATTTTAATTCTTTTTGGGGTCAACATAAATGTAAAGATGCACATTATTTACATGGATGTGCCCACTTGTATGGTTCCCATGCTGGAGTAGATGGCAATATACTTATGTACATATGGSCAGTACTAATTATACTTAGCAGACCATATTTTAAGAATACATGAAGTTGGAAGCAGAATTTGCCAAGCAGCGTCTTAGTTGATTCAGAGGAGGAAAATGACACATGATAATTTCATATATGCATAGAATACTGAAATATAAATAAAAACATCTTAAAAAGTTGAACAGGCGCATCCCACTCAATAGTATTGAAAGTGCTTTTTTCTGTTAGCAAATTGTAAATGTGTATGTATTCTAAGGATCTGACATAAATGTCTTTGTGATTTATTATTAGAAAAAATATAGTTTTCAAATTTTGAAGTGAAAATTAAGACAGATCATTTGAAAATTTAGGTGTGCAGTTTCATATGCTAGAGTATCATGTTCCTTAAGTTGAATATGTGCTCAGAAGAAAGACCATTTACCAAAGCCTTCAAGAACATTGATATGAACTACATATCAATTTAAATGGTAGTTTCATTTTTGAAAAAAAAATGTTTACTTCACAAAGACTTCTCCATTGTTTTCCAAAGTGGATATGAACAGAGGGTCTAAGGCTCATTCAATGGCAGTTTGAGTCTGTAGTTCGGAGGACAAGGTTCTCCTCTAAGATCTTTTGCTTAGCCAGTAGTAAGCTAGAGTCATAGCTTGACTTTCCAGGTTAAATTAAACACATTAACAATATTTTAAAAATACATTTCACATTTTAAAATTGGAGTAATTTTTGCTCCCTTGATAATCTAGAACATTTTCAATAATGACCTTCAAACCAGCAAGAATTTGAACAAACACATACTGACATTATAGTTCCATGATTGCAATGAACTTTCTCAATAGTTTAATATTTTTTGGCTTATCATTGCAGATATATTTACTAATACTGTTCTAGTCATGTGCTGATTTTATTCCACCAAGATTAAAGCAACCAAATGTCTTGGAATACAAGAAATTCATGATTGCCTATTTGTTTATCAATATTGGTCTTCGTGTAAGCATTATAGATAAAACTTCACTCTCTCCACCTTATATGCAATGAATGATGGCCATTTATATTGACAAGAATTGGTAAAACACACATTAGTTAGGAAAATAAATATAATTATTTTCTTCCTCCCGGTGATAAATATGTTTTTAACCTATTTATAATTGTGCTACAAATAATTAATTATGCTAGAATATTTTTCTTGTTTAGTTATACAAATGCTTGAGTAAAAAAATGATAGATTTCATTGTAATGATTTAAATAACTTTCTTCAGCTTTATGTTTTTGAGTGAAGTGTTTCTCTTTCACTTCATTTTTTTTAATAAAGACACGTTTTACTTCAGTTTTGTCTTAGGGTTTCTATTACAGTGATGGGGCACCAGAACCATAGCAACCTTTATAAATAAAAAAACATTTAATTGGGACTGACTTACACTTTCAAAGTTTTTGTCCATTATCATCATGGAGGGAAGCATGTTGGCATATAGCCAGATATGGCATTGGAGAAGGAGCCATATTTCTATATCTCAATCCATATCTGGATCCACAGGAAGTAGGCAGTAAATGCCACACTGCCCATGGCATGAGCTTCGGAGACCTCAAAGTATACACCCATCTCCCTCCAGTGACATATCTCCTCTAACAAAGCCACACCTACTCCAACAAGGCCACATCTACTAATAATGCCATTCCCTTTGCTCAAGCATTCAAACACATGAGTCTAATGGGGACATTCCGACTCAACCATCACAAGGTTTTAAATAGAAAACTTGAAGAAAGCATTCTCAGGACACCAGCCCCTCACACAGGAAGTCCTGATAATGTTGACATTCAGTTTACTTTTTCAATAAAGATGCTTTTTAAAAATTTTATATCCCTTACTTTGATATTATCATAAAAAGAGTGTTTCTATGTCTTAAGGTGACAGAGCTAGTTTAGTCAGTTAATGGGTTCTCCAGGGCAGGAGTGAGAATAAAAAAAAAAAAAAAAAAAAAAAACACTAGTAGACAATACTGTAGTGTGACCTCAGCCAGTTCTGAGGATGAGAGGGTTTATTTTCTTTTCCCAGTCTGCTTTTATACCACTTTGAGTACATGCAAAATAGTAAGATCAGTTTTGAGTCAATGAACAAGCAAGGCAATAAACAAAATCCTGTAAACACCCATTTCTAGGGGCTAATCTGGATGAACAAGACAAAAGGACTGCCACACATTCCTTGGCTGAGCCTGCTCTGAGTTTTGCATTAACTCAAATGTTCTTAATTTGAGCCTATTTCCTGAGTCTAGGCCCAAAGTCAGATTCCAGTCTTGAGCTTACTTCTTTGTTCTGGCCTGATTTCAAATTCCTGAGAAGTTTCTAGAAGCTGCCCCAAAAGTTTTCCATATTAAGGTTCATCACTCACACTGTTCTATCAAAATGYTCTAAGTGGAATAAAAGATACCCATTAAAGAAGCAGCCCCTAAAAATGAGATATTYCTCTTAACTATCCTCATGGATATCAGGCAATGTAATGTTTAGTRTTGATTCYGTAATGAACAGTGTTAGAGTTCTGTCTAAGCTCTACCCCAAGTTASCTAGCAACAGTCAGGTAGGCCTGGCCCACTATAAAGAGGGCTGCTCAGCCCCTCCTCTCTCGTACCTCTCTTACCCCTCTTACTCCTCTTACATCTGTTGCCCCCTCCTTGGCTCTCCTCCCCTCCCCCATCTCTCCATGAGGTCATGGCTGGCCTCTGCTTCTCTATTCTTCCTCTCTCTGCCTCTACTACCCTCTTAATTCCCCTCCCCATACCCTGAATAAACTCTATTCTATACTATGCAGGCATGGGCCTGCTGAGGCACTCCCTTCCCCCATACCACCACAAAATATATTCTCTAACCTTTCTCTTTTTATGATTACAAGACAGTATCCCAAATGACCTAGGCAATAAACAGCTGGGTGTGTCTGTGAGAAAATTTTTAGATTATGTTAGTTGGGGTTGGTAGACCTAGCCTACATCTGGGTAACACAGTTCAATGGAATGGAATTTTCTAGTGAATAAGAAAAAAAAAACTAATTGAATTTATTGCTCTCCATTTCCTCATTGAAGATGCAGTGTGATTCCTGCCTTAGGTTCTTGATACCATGCTGTGCACGACAAAAGACCTTACCCTCAAACTGTTCACCAGGCTAAATAAGCTTGTCCTTTATGAATTTATTTGTTTTGGGTAAATTATCAGAACAATAAAGTAAGAAATGCTAGAAAGAGTGGCATTCATGACCCTCATGCAATGAGAGCTTTGGTAGAAAATCTCCATGAAGGGTGTGGTCTGTTTACTTCCCTTCTTTTGGGGCATTATAAAATGGAATTTGAGCTGTGTTTTACTTGTTCTTTACTATGAAACTCTGAGAAGGGTATTTTCTTCAGAAAAAAAGAATTACAAAGGGTAAACAAATAGTTTCAAATGAACCAGCTATGAGACTTCATAGACTTTGGAAAATATACTTAAGACAAGATTTTGGAAGCATTGCCTATGGAGGACACTCAGATATGGATTCACATACTCTAATCATGTGGTTCCTTTTGCTTAGTTTTCCAGATTTTGTACTTGGTGAAAAAAGGTGTCAGAATGTTCTTGTAGTCCCATTCCTCTGTGCTAGTTTTCCCCTGTTATTAAAATAAACTTAGTCTGATAAACTTAAAGTATAAAACCATAATTTTTTCAGTGCATTAAAGACTTATACATTATTTCTCTTTATAAGCAAAAATAGAAACTGTATTTGTGGAAATTTTAGGATAAGCCAAATGTTTTAAACTGAAGTTGTTCTTTAAGAGCCAGAAATTCAACATGCATAAGTAGAGCAGTCTCTGTGCACATCATAAAGATGAAGTACCCTCATAGAAAAAGCTACTTTAAACAAATGTATTGCGTATATATTTTCTTGATTTATATCAAAGGTTACCAAGAATTAGAAGCATTTTAAATTTGGCAGAATTATGTTTCTATAATTTTGTGTAAATTTTTCTAAACTTTAAAGAATTTATGTGTATGGTGTTTGTCTGCATGTAGATCTGTGAATCCTATATATGCTCAGTGACTGAAAAATCCAGGAGGGAAACAGATATATCAGAGCTGGAATTGCTGAGTGTTGTGGGTACTGGGAAGCTGAACTCACATCTTCTAAAAGAGCAAATAATCTTAACTGTAGAGCTATATCTATAGCACTTACCAAGTTAATTTTTCTGCTTGAGTGACCAAGARCCAGAGTTTTGGGTAAGARTAGTGGTAAAATCCAAAATCACAAACAAAACCCTATCAATAAAACGACAGCTAATAATATTCTGCTATACTCATAGATAAGYTCCTTATTCATAATCATCAGAGAAGCTTTCTCAGGCAGCAGATGGGAACAGATACAGCTACTCATAGCCAGATAGAGAACATCTAAATCAGATGTCCCCTTCCAGTCTGCCCCCTCAGAGCTCAGGAAAGAGAAGCTCTGTGGAAAAGTGGTAAAAAGAGTGTAAGGGTCAGAAGGGATGACTGACAATAGGAGAACAATGCTCTCTGAATCAACTGAACTCTTTGAGAGTGAAACAGGAAGGGCAGGGCCAATAGGGGTCTGCACCAGGTTCTCTGTGTCTATATTATAGCTTTAAGTTTAGTATTTTTATGGAACTCCTAAGTATAAGAACACATGGGTCTCTGACCCTTGTGCCTACTCTTAGGATACTTCTCTTTCTGTTGGGTTGGCTTGTCTAACTTTGATGTGATAGGTTTTGCTTTATCTCACTGTATCTTACTTTGTCATGTTTGGTTTTTATCTCTTAGAAGTCTGTTCCTTTCAAATGAGGGATAGAAAGGAAGTGGATGCACAAGGGAGGGGAGGTGCGAAGAAACTGTAAGACTCTGATAAGCCATAGCTACTGGGGACCCCCTGAATGAAACACTCAGAGCCAGAGGTTGATGCAAAATCAAGAGAAATTTATTGTTCCAGTGCTCTGGAGCCATCCTGCACCCAAAGGAGAGGCAACAACTCTGGCTGGTCCATTCATTGAGTTTTTATAGTTTCCAGGGGCAGAATAGAACATGAGCAAAGGGGCACAATATGATTGGCAGAACAGTACACCATTTAAACTGATTGGTCTTTAGGGAATAAGGTAGTAGGGGCTTCCCATGTCTGCAGGCAGCCAATGGTTGGTCTGCCTCATGTTTTTTTTCTGAGAAAGGTAATCAGCCTCTCCCTTCTGGAGGGCAGGGTTGCCTACATGTTCCATGACCTCTCTTTTCTAGGAGTAGAGGGTTGCTTACATGCTCTGGGGCCTGGTACAATTCCCCTCTTTTAATTCCCCCTCCTTTCTTTGTGCATGCTCCAATCCTAAAGCTATTGCTACTATTCTGATAGCTCATATTCCTGGTTTTCTGTATCTAGTTCTCTGTATTTCTGCTTTAGTATCATTAGCTGTACTGTACCTACACATTCCCTAACAAAAGYGACCAAGCCGTTCAAAATATAGGGGCCAAAAGTCAGAAGTGAAAGCACTGATGAGCCTGATATTGGCTTCTCCCATCTTGGGGGCACGTATATATGGGGGTTTCTTGAAGGACACCCCTCAACTTTGACTGTTTGAACCCTAAGCYGCACCCTCCAAGGACGCTTCTAGGACATGGTTTAGATGTAAAAGTCCCTTGTTTCCCACATTMAGGCAATTGTTCCCTCTGTTTCTCCAGGGTAGGGACACCCCAGAAGTCAAGGCCTGCCTCTAAATCACAGAGATCCAAGACAAGKTCCGGCCACCAGATACAGTGCAAGTGTTCCTCTGTAGTGGACACACATCCCCAGTGACTGAATGCATCTGCCAAGTTACYCTGGCAGGGGTGTGGAGGCTGCTGAGGCTCAGTGCCAGAAGATATACCATAGCCATCTCATGGTTTCTCTGACCTTGCAGAAGGGGGTTGTTTGAATGTCTGGCTGCTCTCCAGTTGACATCACGTACAGGTGCTGGTATTATGTGAACCCAAGCAGTTATTCCATCCACTTTAATGGAGGTCGGGCTTGTCAACAACAACAGGATCGGACCTTTCCACTTTGCTTTCAAGTTTTCAGCATGATGCCTTTTAACATATACCCAATTTCCAACTTGGTACTGGTGTGGACCCTCTGGGGTAACTGTGATTGCATTATAAAAGGCACTAAATTTAGGCCACAATTCCTGGTGGCTGATCTGGAAAGCTTGCAATCAAGCCATAAGATCATTGTCAGCCTGAAAAGTCACTGTTGGGGGACCAAGAGTGGGGGGTGGTGATATAAGTAGGTCCCATATATGATCTCAAAATGGGTTAGGTTAAAATGGYAGGCGGTTTTCCTGGTTAGGAACAGAGCCAGAGGAAGGAACATCACCGGGTCAGCACCAACCTCCAAGGTCAATTTAGTTAAAGCCCCTTTTACATATGTTTATTCTCTACCTGCCCTCATCCCTGGGAAAAGCACACACAATGGAGCTTCCAATTACTCTGCCAATCCCTGAGCTACCCTAGAAACAAAAGCAAAACCATTATCTAATTCTATTACCTTGGGTACTCTGAACCTCAGGAAGATTTCTTCTAATATCTTCTTGGCTACCACAGTAGCTGTTTCCTTCTTGGTGTGGAAAGCCTCGACCCTTCCAGAAAAAGTATCCACAAACACTAGAATGTATTTGTAACCATATTTTCCTGGCTTAACTTCTGTAAAATCAACCTCCCAATAAA
>BDUI01010368.1:8006-18273 GCA_002335545.1 Apodemus speciosus
CAATTCTCAAATTCATCTGAAATAACAAAAAACCCAGGATAGCTAAAACTATTCTCAACAATAAAAGAACTTCAGTCCTTTTTCTAACTCTACTATTGGGGACCCCATAATCAGTACAATAGTTGGCTGAGAGCATCCACCTCTGTTTATTTCAAGCTTTGGCAGAACCTTCCGGGTGACAGCTGTATCAGGCTCCTGTCAGCATGCACTTGTTGTTATCCACCATAGTGTCTGTATTTGGTGATTGTATATGGGATGGGTCCCCAGGTAGGGCAGACACTGGATAGCCTTTCCTTCAGTCTCTGCTCCACACTTAGGAATCCCTGATTTTCAAGCTTTTTGATTAGGTTTACTCCAATCATTACTACAAAAGCCCCCGTTTTTCCATATCATCTACTATTCAATAACACCTTTATTAATACTTAATTTTATCGATTCTGCTAGATGTTTCCCATAATAGTTTGAATTTTCATTTTGTAGTAGATAATGACCTAAAAATTTGATATGTATGTTGACTCTTTGGATTTTCTTTATTATATTGTCTTCTTATTTATTTAGTTATTTTATTCATATTATATCCCAATATCAGCCCCCATTTCCTCCCAGTAACATTACACAGGTCCTTCCCAATACCTCTCCAGCCCTTCTCCTCTGAGAATAGAGAGCCCCCCAAATATCAATCCATAATTCACATCAAGCCACTGCCACGGTAGCCACATTATCTCCTATTGAGGGGAACAATGAGCAAAATGATATCCACAGGTAGGCAACAGAATCAGTAACAGTCCTCAATCTAATTGTTGGGGGAACCACCTGAAGGCCAAGCTAAAATTCTGCTCTATATGTTCTGGATACCTAAGTGCAGTCTGTACAGACTCGCTGGTTGTTGATTCAATTTCTAGGAATTCCCAAGTGTTCATTGTAGTTGATATTGTTAGTATTCCTGTGGTGTTTTTGTCCTCTTCTGGTTCCTCAATCCTTCCCCCATCTCTTCCACAAAACTCTCTGAACATCGTCTAATATTTGTCTGTAGATCTCTCTGTTTCCATTGGCTGCTGAGTGGAGCCTATGAGAGAACAGGCATGCTAGGTGCTTTTCTGTAAGCAAAACAAGTGTAATTAATAGTGTCAGAGATTGGCTCTAGTCCACAGGATGGGTCTCAATTTGGACCATTCATCGAATGTCCATTCTCTTCTTCTCTCTTCTTTGTTCCTGTGACTCTTTGAGGCAGGGCACATTTTTGGGTGGAAGGTTTGGTAGGTGGGTTGCAGTGCTTATCCCTACTGGGAGTACTGCCTGGCTACATGAATGGCCTCTTCAGGATCAATATCCTCCACTGATCGCGTCAGATAGAGTCACAGTCATAGACATCGGGACCCCATCCTAGGTCAACATCACATCCAATAGATGCCCCCCGCCCTGCCAACATTTCTGTTGTGTCATCCCTGGTATCTTCCCTACACATGATATGGATTGGTGTGGGAGGGTTCCAAGGTGGTTGTTCTTGAGGTTCCCATAACCTTCCATGGGGAAGCAGAACATTCATGAAGTCCCCAAGGCTCCATGGGCTGGCAAGGTGAGACCAGAGCCAGATAACAGAGGCAAAGGGACCATTCAAAACTTACCTTTGCACACTGTGCCCCCAGAGAACCTGATTGGCAAGGGTTTGGTGGATCAGTGTTCCAAACTGGTTTTTCTTGGAGTCACAACAAGCTTCTATGGGAAAGCAAGATGCCTGTCTTCCTGAAGGGCTCCTCAGTGTAGAACAAGTCCAGAGTATGACAATGAAGGTCAGTGGATTTCATGCATGTAACTGACCTATGCTCGTTGTGCGCAGGAGAATCAGACAGCCTTCTATTTTTTTTAATGATTTATTGTTTTATAATAGATATTTCAGTGCAGAATGTCAGACAATACTATGCTAGATGAAACAGACTTGTGTTCACCACATATGATTTTAAGAATAAAATATTTAAAACAAAACCCAGTAAGCTAATGCCATATGAATATTCTTGCTGAGTTCTTCATTTTTTCAATAAGTATAGACCTACTTTGTCTATTTATTCCATAATAATGTTATGCCTATAGCAGTGATACTTCCGTCCAGGAGACCTGTAAAGCAGTTTCCTATAAAACCGATTAGGAGCCTGTGTTCCTTCAGTTCTCCAATATACTTTTAGGATTTCTGTCCTCAAAGTGGTATTAGTTGTTAACCAAGAATTAATCTCATTTTGAATTTATGAAGAAAATTTTCTGTTATTGATAATTTCATAACTTATTTCCTCCTAAAATGTTTCATAAGTAACTTCATAATGACTATGTGTGATAAGAAGTAGCATAACTATTTTATGAACTGAGCACAAAATTGCTACAAAATCAGTTTTCAGAAGAAAATTGTTACAGTTAGAGATAACCGTGGCAAATGAAATGTTAGGACAAATTAAATTCCATTGGATATAGACAATTTGGGTTAACAATATACTTATCAGAAGCCTCCATCTTCTGAGGTTAGAACATGAACTGACAATTGCCTGATTCTCTCTCTCTTTTTTTAATATCTGGCAAATACATTTGAAAAGAGTGTTATTTATTCTTGGAAATAGTAATTTAAATTGCTATAGCTCTCCCCTTCTTCCTTCTCAAGTACAGTACTCTTGCAGAGGTAAAAATTCTTTTGAAGGAAAAATAGCCACTGGCATTGGGATTGAAGAGTTTAGAAGAAGATAAAAAGAAAAAAAAAAGGAAAACAGCAAGAAACATCATCACAAAACTAATTGATCATTTTCAGAGCTATTTATGTTAGTAAAAAGAAAATAATTACATTGGATTTGTACTGAATAGAAAAGAAGTCTGAATATTAGTATGTTTCTATTTATGGTACTTTGAGTCTATTTTTTTGATTTTATATATGAAGAGAATTGAAGCTACTTTCATTCCCAGAGCTGTTGATATTCACCATTTTTCAGTCTATGCTCTTACTAATTCTGTTCACATTCACTCAATGGAAGTTTCCTGATTATCTGAAATATAGATTAAATGTGATTTAGATCAAGCAATTTGATCAACATAAAGTGTGAATCACTTATTTTGCTTCAGGCATGTGGAATGTTTAATAATATGTTAAATTCATGAGTACATGATATTAAATATGGTTGTCATTTGATATTTTACTCAGTCTTCAAGACTGGAAAGTAGAAACTCTCAACTCAGATTTTGTAGCAATTGTTACTTATAAACTGTGTCATATTCTGAAATAAAATTATAAAATTGTATCTAAGTTGTATGTGCCATATTTGCTAGTGTTTTTTCTATATTCTCACACAATAACATCCCATCCTCACACATTCATGACATATTACATGTTATGTCTTCATTATATACCAGGTCAATGTATTCTGGAGCACAGTATCTCAGAGAAGAGTATATTTTAAAATTATTCATTCACTCTTCATTCGTATTTTAGAATTATTATGACCAGGGGAATATTTAGTATCATTTCAAAAAGTAAAATTTGTGCCTAAGGTGGTAAAAATTTTAGTACACTAATCTTTCATTTCCTTACCAACCATATGTGTTTGTAACCTCCAAGTAATTTAAAGGACCACATATATTTTAACCATAAAGTTGTTCTATTTTCAAGATCTTTTATGCTTTTATTATTTAAACTTAATAATAATAATAATAATAATAATAATAATAATAATAATATATTTTAATCTATATCATAAATAACTGGGAAAATCATCTTAATCATCAAATGATCCCTTATGAATCAATATATGAATAATCATGCATTAATGAGCAGTTTCAGTTCATATCTGAATGAGCAGAATTTATCCTTGATGAAGAATATGCAATTGTAAAGAGACTATGGACAATTTTGCTATGCCGGGTGTATAATTGGGCTCTATCCAATGGAAGAAAGAACTGTTGTATTAAGCAAGCTGAAGGAACTAGTATAACATCATCATACTAAATAACAATATAGACATATCTATCCAAGTAATTAGGGTACATAGCATGTTAGAAATGAACAAACTTGGAGAATGATTAAATAAGTATGAAAATAAGTATAAACAGCACAAATATGGACTATTCTTATTTTCCTAAGTAAAAAGCATAGGAAAACATTCACTATCATTTATCTTGAAAACTTTGTGGAAGAAACCACATTTTCAAAGAACTAGCCATTAGGAAATTATAACATTATTAAGCCATACAGAATATTTAAGAATGGCAAAAGTAAGTGGATTTTAGAATTCATAAATGAGTATACTACCTTTATGTAACATCAACACTAAATTTTATTACTAGATTGAAACTGGCACTAAGTTCTATGTTCATCTTTATCAAAGATAAAATTCTATAAGTAAATGGGCAGACTCTCCCCATGTTACTTTGACAATTTTCCTCATGGAGTGCCAGCTAGATGTTTTCACGGTGACACAAACTAGGGTTATCTGAGAAGAGGAAACCTCACTGATAAAATATCTCTATCATATTGACCTTTTAGGCAAATATATGGGGATATTTTCTCAAGTTCCTGCCAACTGATGGTAAGTGGTAGTGAGATGTAAACAAAGGAAAAAAAAAAAAAAACAACTAATCAAGCCATGGGGAGAAATTGCCATTTCTATTATAACTTTTGCTTCAGGTTTTGCCTTTAGGTTTCCTGCTTTACGTCCAGGCCTGTTACAGACTTGACCATTTTGTTTTCAGGAGGATTATAAAAGGACTTTGAAACTCTGGATTAGAGAAGACATTGAGTATTGAGAGCTTAATGAGCTGTTGTGGGAACTTAGGAGGTAATTCTGAGCAAAGTGCCAATGTTGGAGGCCTGCCTTGTAAATATTTTGAGGGAGTTAAGTACTGGGTTACAGTCTTTTATGTACTATTTTTATTAAAGTTCAATGGTTCTATTCATCTGGAGTTGAATAACTAATGGTGATTGACAATATTCCAGAACTTCTAAGCAGAAACTTTATTTTGCTGGAATAACCAAAGCTGGTTAACTGGAGCTATGAAATTAGCAGCGATTGAGAAGAGAAGTCGAAAAATCTGGGAGTATTTTCTCAAGGTCAGCACATAGCAGTTGTGGTCCAGGTTAGTTCACATTGTTGGAGAACATACATGAGTTGGTCCAAGGCCCCAGACACATACCTAGCAGAGAACTGACTGCCTGCTCTGGCCACAGTTGGAGAGGCTATACTGAGACCTGTAGAGACTTGATGTCCCAGAGAAATGGGATGCCTGGGGATGGATGGGGGAGGGGGATATGGAGTAGAGAAAACTTGGCGGGGGGACCATGAAGGGGGAAATATTTAGGATAAATAAATATAATAATTAATTAAAAAGTAAAATGTTAAAAAAAAAGTTGTGGTCCAGCGATGTCAAGAGTTGCATATCATGTTTGCAGCTGAATTTAGTAATATCTAAGAGTAACATAGGTTCTACTGGTCTTGAACATATGAAGATGTTATGGATAGCAGCTGAGTCCTGATACAATGTGACAGGGATGAGGTCTCCAAAGGGAGCACAAGAAAGACATCACTGAAGTGGGAACCTCCATTGCAGTGGAAACTCTCATATTAGAGATAAAAGTGCAATACTATGACCTCAAGGGACAATGCTAGCTGTGGAATAGAATACACCTAGGCCATGAGATAACTTGCAAGGAAGTAGAGATGCTTGGGTAGTTGAAGGCAGAGAAAAATATGAGTTGGTCTTAGCTATCAAGCACTGGGATATCTGTATTTATACTGTTGAATTTTGGTGTTGTGTTAATTATGTTGGTATCCTGATTCTTCCCTCTTGAAATAGGAAGCATTTAACTTGATTTTTCTATTTCATTTTATAGGAAACTACAGTTAAGAGACTGAATTGTTTTACAGGCTATGACCTTTAAGTGCTGACATTTTCAATGATTATGGGATTTTAAAATTATTTTAATTTTATACACAATGACATTATTAATATGAGATTTTTTATTGTAATTGAATCATGACCCATTTGTATAATGCATTGAAAAAGGAAATTTATGCTGAATTGACTTCAGTAAGCTGGACACACAAGATGGGTATATCTGTAAATCTCCATTGAGAAAATGACACTATCTGATTGTTCTACAAGGCAAGTCTGTGTGACTTTTCCTGGTTTGGGGTCTGATGTAGCAGGATAAGCCCTACTGTAGGTGGTGCCATTCCTGGGCAGGTAATACTGGTATATAAAAGAAAGAAAACTGAGCAAGCCAAGAAGAAAAATCCTTAAACAGCATTTCTCCATAATATCAACTTCAATTATAGCCTCTAGGCTCATGCCTTGAGTTGCTGTCCTAACTTCCTTCAAAGTTGAACTGTGATGTGGAAGATATATAAATCAAATAAACACTTTCCTCCAGAATGTGCTTTTTGTCATGGTATTTTATCACCGCAATAAAAATCCTAAGACACATGACACTGCTAAATTATAACCAGAGTCCAGACTTCAGTAATATTATTACATTGGTCATGATAGTATGCACATAACTATAGCAAAGAACTAATAATATCCAGTGAATAAAAATGCTTAATAGGAAAAAACATGATTGATTCATTCAACAAATAGTTTTTGTGTAAATCATAAGCTCTAGTGACTCAATTAATGGAAGAATTTTTAAATGAGTTTGTGTATTAGAATAATAAGAAAATATTTGTTTATACAATTGGTAGGATAATAAAATTGAAGAAACAAAAGGAGAAGAGAAATTTATTAATTTTATGTTAATTTCTTAACATAAAATATAGGAGCATAACATCTATAGTGACATCAAAATGAAACAAAACATTTACCACATGACCTTTAGGGCTAATGAAGTATTCAATGTTTTCCTCTAATATGGATAACAGAAATATAAAAAATACACCCCTTCACTGTAACATATGGATCAACTGATTTTGTCTGAGGACATTTTAGTTATTCTAAGATATTATAAGAAGTAAGTACTGGGTATTCCGAGCTTTTGAGCTAATATCCACTTATCAGTGAGTGCATACCACGTGTGTTCTTTTGTGATTGGGTTACCTCACTCCGGATGATATTTTCCAGTTCCAAACATTCACCTAAAAATTTCATGATGTCATTGTTTTTAATAGCTGAGTAGTATTCCATTGTGTAAATGTACCACAGTTTCTGTATCCATTCCTCTGTTGAGGGACATCTGGGTTGTTTGTAGCTTCTTGCTATTATAAATATGGCTGCTATGAACATAGTGGAGTATGTGTCCTTATTACATGTTAGAGCATCTTCTGAGTATTTGCCCAGGAGTAGTATAGCTGGGTCATCAGGTAGAACTATGTCCAATTTTCTGAGGAACCACTTGATTGATCTTCAGAGTGGTTGTACCAGCTTGCAATCCCACCAGCAATGAAGTGATGCTCCTCATTCTCTGTCACCTGAGTTTTTGAACATAGCCATTTGGACTGGTGTGAGGTAGAATATCAGGGTCATTTTGGTTTTCATTTCCCTGATGACTAAGGATGTTGAACATTTCTTTAGGTGCTTCTCAGCCATTTGAGTTTCCTCAGTTGAGAATTCTGTTTAGCTCTGTCCCCCATTTTTAATAGGCTTATTTGGTTCTCTGGAGTCTATCTTTTTTAGTTCTTTGTATATATTGGATAGTTGTCCTCTATTAAAGATCTTTTCCCAATCTGTTGGTTGCCATTTTGTCCTATTGACATTGTCCTTTGCCTTAGAGAAGCTTTGCAATTTTATGAGGTCCCATTTGTCAATTCTTGATCTTAGAACATAAACCACTGATGTGTCCATGTGTTTGAGTCTTTTCCCTGCTTTCTCTTCAATTGGATTCAGTGTTTCTGGTTTTATATGGAGGTCCTTGATCACTTGCATTTGAGCTTTTTACAGGGAGATAAGAATGGATCCATCCCATATACAGTCACCAAATCTGGGCACTATTTCATATGCCAGGAAGTGCTTTCTGACAGGAGACTGACATGGCTGTCTCCTGAGAGCCTCTGCCAGAGCCTGACAAATACAGAGGCAGATTCTCTCAGCCAAACACGAGCATAGGGTCCCCTTCAGAGCAGTTAGAGGAGGAACTGAAGGAGCTAATAGAGTTTGCAGCTCCATGGTGGAGAGGAGGAACAGGGTCAATTAGCCAGACCCCCTGGAGCTCCTGGGGACTGGACTACCTACCAAAGAGTACACATGGTGAGACCCATGGTTCCACCCCAGTATGTGGCAGAGAATGGCCTTGTTGGACATCAGTGGGAGGAGAGGCTCTTGGTCCTGTGGTGGTTTGATGCACCAGTGTAGGGGAATGTCAAAGCAGAAAGGCTGGAGTGAGTGTGTAGCTAGGGGAGCACCCTCATAGAGGGAGGGGGAGGGGATGTGATACCGAGGTTCTGGAGGGGAGACCTGGAGAATGGATAACATTTGAAATGTAAATAAAGAAAATATCCAATAAAAGAAAAAAATTGTTTTTAAAAAGTAAGTACTGATCTTAAGTGTGTTTGTCCAAAACTTATTTCCTTGCTATACTATAATTGTTTCTCTAGTAATTTTTCTGCAATGTTAGAGCAATTGTTTACCACTTAGTAACTGACATCTAAGTTCTTTCATAGATTTATTCTCATGGCTCACTATGAATTTTAACTCTGGAGTTGTCTTCTGTTCTTAAACTTCCAACTTTTCTTTGCCTTAGCATTTGTATCACAGTTTATATTTAATTTAACTTATCTTACTGCATTTGAGTAGCAAAGGAAAAGAAAGTTCTTTCCCTCATGCTTCTAGAGTCATAGTAATGATACAATGAAAAAATACTAAAAATTCCAAGAAAATCAATAGATATATGATAAATATTTGTTTTTCAAATATTTCATTAGCTGATAATTCTGTAGGTCATCATTAATTGTCAAATTTAACAGCACTAATTATTTCAGTGGTGTTATTGATTCCATAAATAGAAAACAGAAAGAAAGCAGTTGTGCTTACCCATTTTATATTTTTCCACTGCTTGAAATATTCTACTGAAGCACCTTAAATATATTCTAGCAAAAATGTCAATTTGTAAGTCTTTACAAAAAGCAAATCAACATTCAATTCTATCTAAGTGCCTGTGACTTACAAAAATTTTGCTAACTAATAATTATGGTGCCAATAAAAATTGTTATGACTTACTAATATCAATAACATATAGATATTTGGAAAACAGCCCATAAAAGTAGGAAAATCAAGTAGCCCTTGAACAGGAGGAAAGTGAAACAACACACTCTATATGAATGTATAAATCTTAATCCCAATTATGATATTTTAGGTTTTACAAACACAGAGCACATGTATATCACTCTGTAGACATTGTAAACTTTTAGTTTACTGTTTGTAAATATGAGCTATACTTTCAGTTTATGTGTTTATATACATCATATAATTTTAAATATCTATCACATATCTTATCTGCCAAAAAAGCTACAAATAATTATACAAATTATTTCATGTACTACTGCTTCACTTTAAATTTTATATCCCCTCATTTGCTGCTAAATATGGCTTTAAAAGTCAGCAAACTTGAGAGTGGCAGGTGGCCACTGAGCTCACCCACACCGCTGCCAACTCCCTGGGGGTCTGTGCTCTCTGGGCCTGGGATCACAGCCTAGGCAGCCACCTTGCATCAGTTCAGAGCAGCAGACGGTCACTGAGCTCAACTGCCCAGCTGCCAACTCGCTCTGAGGTCTGTGCAGTCTGTGCCCAGATTCCAGGCAAGACAGCCACCTTGCCTGAGGGCACAACAGACTACTAGCAGTAGGGACCAGGTACATGGAGAGAGTCCAAGGCTCACAACAAATACCCTGTCAGGCTCTTGCCTGCACCCAGAGCCAAAACAGTTCGGTAGAGGTCTCGGGGAGCCAGCCTGTCTGGCATGCAGCAGAGGCCCCCATCTTGCCTCAGGACAGAGCTGTGGGCAGTCGACAACATGCATGGCCACCAACTCACTTGGCTATCTGTGCGGGCTGTGTCTGGATTACAGCAGAAGCAGCCACCTTGCCTTGGGGCACCTCAGACAGATAACCAGACAAAGCCCTGTGGACTGAGAGCACCACCACCTAGGCTCCAGCAGTCCAACCAAGGAAGGTCTAATCCTGCAGGGAATCCCGTGGTTAGACAGAGCCCCAAGACCTGCCACCATCTTGCAGCTGGAGGCCTGACCAGGTCACCATAGAAAACCAACAGAGGAGCCCAGGTCACCATAAAGATCTAACAGAGGAGCCCAGAT
>BDUI01010368.1:48772-61899 GCA_002335545.1 Apodemus speciosus
GGAAAATTAAATATATATATATATATACATATATATATATAATTTTCAAGGGATACTTTATTTTATTTATTTATTTATTTTTGTTGATTCTTTTTTTAATATTCTATATTCTTTGTTTACATTCCAAATGCCTTCCCCTTTCCCAGTTCCCCCTCCCCATAAGTCCCATAGGCCCTCTTCCCTCTGCCCATTCCTCAATCACCCCCCTCCCATTTCTCTGTCCTGGTTGGTACTCCCCTACAATACTGGATCAAGTCTTTCCAGGACCCTCTCCTTCCTTCTACTTGGGAATCATTTTATATGCTAATTGTGTCTTGGGTATTCAGAGCTTCTGGGTTAATTAATATCCACTTATCTGTGACTGCAGGGATTCTTTTTTTTAAATATTAGCATTTAAGATGACTGTTGTGCAATGGACACAATAAAGGCACTGGAACCATATATACTTTTCCTTCCCAAATAGCATATTTAAATTTACCTCTCTTTTCAGTGACATGAAAAAAAATCTGCATTTGGTTGTAATAACATCATTTTGAAAAATAAGGTCAAGACATATTTAGAAAAATTACTTTACAACAGAATTACCTTTTTCTGTACCTTTTGATAGTCTCTGCTGATATATGAACCCTAAGTATTTCATAATTCTTCTTTCCCACATGTTGTAAATCTGTATGTGTCATTCACCAAAAGGTTAGATTAAAATTGCCTACCAAGGTGAACTACTCATCAGGGAATGGGTTGATACTAAGATCCAGATACAGGTTATTGTACATTCTTTTCAAATTATTGAAAAGATCTTTACTTCCTGACGAGGAAGTTCATGTACAAAAGTACTTTATCACTTTCTGATTGACCAAAGTGTGATATCAAGTCTTGTGGTGCTATAGGTAGTTAGTATACACCCACAGTATAATGCTCATATGGTAAGGGGATACAACATATTCCAAAGATGCAGGAGAGTCAGCCCATCTAGTGGTACCACAAGAGTGGCTAAGGAGAATATTCACTGATAAATATATAGGCACCTTCTAGTATGACCATGTGGGCACTATACAGATAGACGTCATATTTTGAGAGCCAATGATAGAGACACCACCTCTAGCAATTACCCTGTGTTGTCTTTAAACTCAAGACCTTAGTCTACTAAAGGTTTCTGAGAAGAGTTGAAATGCATGCCAAGTACTGGGACTGTAGTTACATATAATACAAAAATACAGGTTCAGAATCCCAAATACGCAGAAAAAACTTACACTAATAACAGATTTGTATTTAAAAGAAACTAAATTAATAAGAGTCCTACAACAATCATATCATTAATTTTGCTGATAGAAAAAGCCCATTGCTTCTAAATAAAATGGTCAAAAAGCATGTCTGAGAGTAGAGACTATACTTCCTTAAGAAGTACATGTTTATGGTGACTGAAATAATCACTTTGATGAGAACAAACCAAGAAAATGAACACACTAGTATTAGAGGTAGGAATACCAAGACTGAAGTGCTAGTTTGTGGGGCCATTTTCGTGCTTCCATATGTTGATTTATCTTCATGGACTCTATCATGTCTAAGAGCCTCTGCTGGTTGTCAGATTTAAATCCATGGATGTTAAGAGATATTAAGGAATAGTGAATTGTTGTTTCTTCATATTTTTAATGTTACTTTTATGTTTGTGTGGTTATCTTCATTTGGAATTGTTGAAAGAAGATTTCTTGCTTTTTCTAGGGTATAGTTTTCCTCCTTGTGTTGTTGTTTTCCATCTATTTTCCTTTTCAGGGTTGGGTTTGTAGAAATATAATGTGTAAATATTTTTGTCATGGACTATCTTGATTTCTCCATCTATGATAATTGAGAGTTTTACTGGGTATAATAGCTTGGGCTAGCATGTGTGCTCTTTTGAGGTCTGTATAACATCTGCCCAGGAAATTCTAGATTTCAGAGTGTTAGGTGAGAAATCTGGTATAACTCTGATAGGTTTGGCTTTATTTTTTTCCATTTTTTTAAGTAGGTATATTCTTTATCTACACTTCAAATATTGTCCCCTTTTCTGCTTCCCCTTCCCCCGAAGATCTCCTAAGTCTTCTCCCCTTCCCCAATCAAACCATCCCTGCTTCCCTGTACTGGTATTCCTCTACACTGTGGTATTAASTCTTTCCAGGACCAATGGCCTCTCCCCCATTTGGTGTCCAACAAGATCATCCTCTGCTGCTGATGTGTCTTGGGCCATGGGTAGCTCCAAGTGTTCTCTTTGGTTGATGGTTTTGTCYCTGGSASCTCTGGGAGTACTTGATGACTCATATTGTTGTTCCTCCTATGGCGCTTCAAACCCCTTCAGCTCCTTTGGTCCTTTCTCTATCTCATCCATTGGGGACCCTGTACTCAGTTCAATGGCTGGCTGAGAGTGCCCCCCTGTATTTGCCATGCAGTAGCAGAGCCTCCCAGGTGACAGCTATATCAGGCTACTGTCAGCATGTACTTGTGGGAATCCATAATAGTGTCTGGGTTTTGTAATTGTATATAGGATGGATTCCTAGGTGGGGTAGTATCTGGATGGTCTTTCCTTCAGACTCTGCTCCATGCTTTGTCTCTGTATCTCCTTCTGTGGTTATTTTGTTCCTCCTTCTAAGAAGGACCAGAGTAGCCACACTTTCCTCTTCCTCCTAGGGCATCATTTGATATGTGAACTGTGTCTTGGGTATTCTAAGCTTCTAGGCTAATATCCACTTATCAGTGAGTGCATACCATGAGTACTCTTTTGTGACTGGGTTACCTCACTCAGGATCATACTCTACAGTTCCATACATTTGTCTAAGAATTTCAAGAATTCCTTATTTTTAATGGCTGAATAGTACTCCATTGTGTTTATATACCACATTTTCTGTATCCATTCCTCCATTGAGGGACATTTGGCTTCTTTCCAGCTTCTGGCTATTATAAATAGGGCTGCTATGAACATAGTGGAGCATGTGGCTTTATATGTTACTTGACATTTTCCATTACGGCTTTTAATATTCTTTCTTTGTTTTGTGCATTTGGTGTTTTGACTATTATGGGTTGGGAAGAATTTCTTTTCTGGTCCAATTCATTTGAAGTTATGTAGGCCTCTTTTAGGTTTATGTGCACTTCTTTCTTTAGGTTAGGGAGCTTTTCTTTTATAATTTCATTGAAGATTGTTACTGGCCATTTAAGATGGGAAAATTCACTCTTTTCCATATCTATTATCCTTAGGTTTGGTCTTCTCATTGTGTCCTCGATGTCCTGGAAGTTTTAGGTTAGGAGCCTTTTGCATTTTGCTTTTTTTTAGACTGTTGTGTCAATATTTTCTAAGGTATCTTCTGCCCCTGATGTTCTCTCTTTTATCTCTTGTATTCTGTTGGTGATGCTTGCATCTATGACTCCTGAACTAATTGTGATCTCATTCCTGGGGTTTCCATCTCTTCCCAGTTACCTCTTCACAAACTCCCATTCCTATATCAGCCCTCTCCCTCCTACAATTTATCTCTTTGAGGGTGATCCCCCACCTACCCACTACTCCAGCAACACCCTACTCTGAGTATCAAACCTCTACAGGACTATGGACCTCCCCTCCCATTGATGTCTGACAAGGCCATTTTCTGTTACATTTGTATCTGGAGGCATGGATCCTTCCCTATACACTCCTTGGTTGGTGGTCTAGTCACTGTTAACATTGAATAATCTGGGCAGCAAAAATTGTTCTTTCTATGGGGTTGCAATCTCTCTCTGCTCCTCTGGTCCTTCCACCAGCTACCCAACTGAAGTCCCCAAGCTCACTCTGGCATTTGGCTTCAAGCATCTACATCTGCATTGGTGACCTGCTATGCACACACCTATGGTCACTTGATCTTTGACAAAGAAGCTAAAAGCATCCAGTGGGAAAAAAAGACAACATTTTCAACAAATGGTCCTGGGTTAACTGGCAGTAAGCATATAAAAGATTGCAAATTGATCCATTCTTATCTCCTTGAAATAAACTCAAGTCCAAGTGGTTCAAGGACATCCACATAAAACTGGATATGCTGAATTTAATATAAGAGAAAGTGAGGAAGAACCGTGAACACATGGACACAGGGGAAAACATCCTGAACAGAACACCAAATAGCTTATGGTCTCAGATCAACAATGCACAAATAGGATATCATAAAATTGAAAAGCTTCTGCAAGGCAAAGGAAACTGTGAATAGGACAAAATGCCAACCCACAGATAGGGAAAAGATCTTTACCAACCCTACAGCCAATAGAGAGCTAATATTGAAAATACACAAAGAACCCAAGAAGCTAGACACCAAAAAACCAAATAACCCCATTAAAAATGGGGAACAGAGATAAACAGAGAATTCTCAACTAAGGAATCTCAAAGGGCTGAGAAGCACTTAAATGTTCAACACCCTGAGTCATCAGGGAAATGCAAATCAAAATGACCCTGAGATTCCACCTCACAGCAATTAGAATGGCTAAGGTAAAAAAAAAAAAAAACAGTTGTGAATATTAAAAATAATAATAGGATAGCTAGAATATATTAATGAAAGCATGAATATACTGACCATAATTGAAGTTTATTCTAGGTAAAACAGAATAATACATAGCATGTATTGGTATATTTATAGTTCTGAATCTATTAAGCTTCCCAATTATGCTCTGTTTCCCTCTCATAATACCTGTGTTCTATTAACCCTCCTTCCTTAAGGCCTTTTTACTCAGTCTTAATCTATCACACTTTTTGTTCCATACACCAGTTATTTTGGTCAAAATGCATGAAGAAACTTTATTTTGTTGTTATTGTTTGCTGGCTTTACAGCTGGATAGGACATTTGATTATTTCTCCCCTGGAAATTGTATAGAACCTTACAAAATTATAAGAGCTAGCCCTCATGAAGACAGATTCCAGGCTGTACCAACTCAATTCTTACATGTTCTGGGTCTCAATTATATGGTATCTTCAACAAAGAGGTTTTACCATTGAGATGTGTGAGGTAACCAAAGAAATTGGCAATGGCCTATATTTCGTATGACATCTCTTAGACCTCAAAATCTAATAGTTGAAGACAATTTCCCCTTACTTGTTATATATTCTATGGTTCTGGATTTTGGAAAATTAATTTATTTAAAATGGTTTTCTCATATTACATGTTATTTTAATTGACTCACTTTATTGTATATAACATTCTGAAGAGCATCACGACTATACAACTCCACTTCAGGACTTATATGAACTCTCATATCATGTGGTATGAGCTATCATATCCTAAATAAGAGGACAAATTCTCATATTTTCCAAGGTTTTAGGCTTTTTAGAAACCATATTTCAATGATAAAGTATGGAAATAAGACAGATGTGAATGGGCTAAATGAATGAAATGGACAGTAAGTTACAAAATAAGATATGCATCTAATTATTTTTCTACTTCTAATTCTGACATAAATTTATTTGGTTTGGTGGTAGATCCACAAATAAAATATATTCAATACTGAAGGAATGAAATTTAATATGAAAATTAACAGGTTTCAAGCCAAACCAAATGCCTAGTATAATTGTATAGAGAAGTTAACTGAAATATATTGACCTTGGATCTGATGGTATTTTGTGCATGATTTTTTATTTGTAATTGTTTTAATAATAAAGTTTATAAAATTAAAGAAATTTGTCTAGTTCTAGATAAAATACAGTGATTGCTCAATTATATACTTGAATAATCATCAGGGTAGCAGATGGTGCAATTCAGAAGATTGGGAAATTTAACATTTAGTTGGATGACTCATGACTAATAAGAAATGAAAAATGTAGGGGCTTGAGAGATGGCTCAGCTGTTAAAAGCTCTGCTTTTCTGAAGTTCCTGAGTTCAAATCCCAGCAACCACATGTTGGCTCACAATCATCTGTAATGAGATTCGATGCCCTCTTCTGGAGTGTCTGAAGACAGCTATAGTATACTTACATAAAATAAATAAATATTTTTTTCAAATAAGGAAATGAGAAATGTGACATTTTTGGGTTATGTTTTCCAGATGCAAATGTTCAATGTGCTTTGTTATGATTATCCTTTACTTAATAGGTAATATCCACTTATAAGTGAGTATATACCAGGTTTGTCTTTCTGGATCTAGGTTACTTCACTCCGAATAATTTTTTCTAGTTCCATCCATTTGCCTGTTAATTGCATGATGTCATTGTTTTAACAGCTGGGTCATGCTCAACTGTGTAAAATTGGAGTCTAGATTGTTTCCAGTTTCTGGCTATTATGAATAAAGCTGTTATCAACATAATTGAGCAAGTGCCCTTGTGGTGGTGGGGATATCCTTTGAAATAGAGCATACCCAGTAGTGCTATATCTGGGTCTTGAGATAAAACTAATCCCAATTTTCTGAGAAACCACCAAATTCATTATCAAACTGGTTGAACATGTTTGCACTTCCACCAGCAATGGAAGAGTTTTACTTGTTCCATTCTCTCCAGCCTGAGCTGTAACATGTGTTTTTAATCTTATCTGTTCTGACAGGTATAAGATGGAATCCCAAAGTCATTTTTATTTGCATTTTGCTAGTAGCTAAAGGTGTTGAAAATTTGTTTCTCAATCATGTGAGTATCCTCTGTTGAGAATTCTCTGTTTATATCTGTTCCCCATTTTCAACTGGATCATTTGATTTGTTTATGTCAGTTTCTTGAGTTCTTTATATATTTTTGATATTAGCTCTCTATCTGATGTTGAGTTTGTAAAATTTACTTTTTATTCTACAGGCAGCTGTTTTGCTCTGCTGATGCTATTCTTTACCTTACAAGAATCACTCTTTCCTGAAGTTCCATTTACTGTTTGTTGATCTTAGTGCCTATGCTATTGGTGTTCTGTTTAGATGACTTGTGCCAATGCATTCAAGGCTATTCCCCACTTTTTCTTCTCTCAGGCTCAGTGGATCTGGTTTTATGTACAGGTTTTTAATTTGCTTGGACTTGAGTCCCCATTCCCTTTTCATCAAACTCTTATTGCCTTGCATTTCCTCAACTATGGAAATTTTGTCTCTGGCTCTGTTATCTCAAATATTTGGATTAAAGTTTTATTAGATACTTAACTGGAGGTAACTACAAGGTCAGGCCTGCATTTCTATATGTGACAGTCATAGATGATATATAAATCTGTAAGAGTGATCAAATTACCTAAGGAACAAAAACACATAAAGAAGTGAAGAGGTTGAGGACAAACAAAGTTATGAATGAATAAATGTGGAATATAATTCACATATGATATGATATTTTTATACTTTAAACTTAATCAAAATACCAAAAGGAGGTTTTTACAGATTGGTGAATATTTCAGTTAAGCTGTATTAGTTTTTCAGCTCATAAACTAGAGTAAAGAATTATTTTATTTTACCTGGGAGAAAAGATATGCAGATTACTGAAATTAGGAAAAGAGACCATTATCTCCAAGTGAACAGTTTGTTACATTGATTTGAGTTTAAGAATTCCAAACATAAAATTAAAAGAGGAAATAGAGTCTATCAATATCTTTATGGCAATATTTGATTTGTTCTCCCCATGAAGAATCTAACAATACTCTAGTCAGCTTTGTCTAATGGACCTTGCCATCTGAGGTAGATGAAAACAAAGAGATAGCAGAGGTAAATTTTTGACCTTGAATTCCAAAATGTTAGGTTTATTTCATAGTAACACAAAGAAACTTGAAAGGCAATGTTTTCTTTTAATTAGAACTATTCATTTAACAACTCAGAAAGTTAGGACTTGAAGTCAGCTATTTATAATTCTAATATCATACTACAAAAGCAAAAACTATTGAAATACTCTGTTATGTAACCTGAACAACTGGATCTGAATTGACCAAATTAAAACTTATCTCTGAGAAAATTACTATTTTTATTAAATTTATATTTTTTTATCTATTCTTCTCTCACATCATTCATCCTGACTGCAGCCTCCCTTTCTTCTCTTCCTCCCAGCACACATTCACACCCACAACAATCCATTGCTACTCCTTTTAAAGTGCAAGCCTCTGAGGGATTTCAGCAAAACAAGGCATAACAATATTCAGTAAGACTAGACAGAAACTCTCATATGAAAGCTAGACAAAGCAACCCAATAAGTAAAAAAATAGGGTCCTAAGAACAGACATAATAATCTGTAACACCCCTTTATGAAGAGTAATTTAAAGCTTAAGAATTTTTGTTTTTATTAGACATATTTATGTATTTATGTCTTTATTTATTTATTTATTTATTTATTTATTTATTTATTTATTTGCACTCCAGATTTTATTCCCCTCCTAGTCCACCCTCCGACTATTCAAGATCCCATACCTCCTCCTTGCCCTCTGTCTCCACAAGGATGTCCACCCCCCACCCCACCATACATCTAAACTCCCTGGGGCCTCCTGTCTCTTGAGGGTTAGGTGCATCTTCTTTGACTAAACCCAGGCCCAGCAGTCTTCTACTGTATATGTGTGAGGGCCTCCTATTAGCTGATGTTTGCTGCTTGGTTGGTGGTCCAATGTCTGAGAGATCTCGGGGCAGGGGGCAGGTTAACTGAGACTGTTGATCCTCTTAAAGTGTTGCTCTCCTCCTCAGCTTCTTCCAGCGTTTCCCTAATTCAAACATAGTGATCAGCAGCTTCTGTCCATTGATGGGATGAAAATATCTGCATGTGACTCTTTCAGCTGCTTGTTAGGTCTTTCAGATGCTGGCAAGGATGTAGAGAAAGAGGAATACTCTTCCACTGCTTGTTGGGTTGCAAGCTGGTACATCCACCCTGGAAATCAGTCTGGCGGTTCCTCGGAAAACTGGACATGATACTACTGGAGGGCCTCACTCCTGGGCATATACCCAGAGGATTCCCCAGCATGTAATAAGGACACATGCTCCACTATGTTCATAGCAGCCCTATTTATAATAGCCAGAATCTAGAAAGAACCCAGATGTTCCTCAACGTAGGAGTAGATACAGAAAATGTGGTATATTTACACTATGGAATACTACTCAGCTATTAAAAACAATGAATTCATGAAATTCTTAGGCAAGCAGGTGGAACTGGAGATTGTCATTCTGAGTGAGGTGACCCAATTAGAAAAGAACACACATGGTATGCACTCACTGATAAGCAGATATTAGCCCAGAAACTTGGAGTACCCAAGAAACAAATCACATATCAAATGATGCCCAAGAAAATGGATACAGAGACCACTGGTCCTGGAAAGTCTCAGAGCAGCAGTATAGGGGAATACCAGGACAAGGAAGCATGAGGGGGTTGATTGGGGAACGGGGCGGGGGAGGGAATAGGGCTTATGGGACTTTCATGGAGGGGGTTCCAGGAAACTGGAATCATTTGAAATGTAAATAAAGAATATACCAAATTAAAAAAAAAAGAAAATGTTAGTGAGATTAAAGACAAACTTTTTTCTTTTACATTTAAAATATTAAAATTTTGGCATTTAAATTGAATGTTGGTGTATAGACTATTATTTATGCTTATAAAAGTAACACAGAAGTACTTTAAATGGGAAACACAATAGTTTTGTTGGAAAATAATTAATTTGATGATTGTGATGATGCACATTTTATCTACTTCATAACTTTATTTTGATTGGGGTTTGGCTCCTTTGAGACAAAATGGATTGTGCCATCCAAATGACTATTTGTTTCCAGAACTTTTCAAGGGAACAGAGGAGTAATTCATTGGACAATGAGTTAGTATCCTAACGCTTTACTTACAAACTGAAAAGTATTGTTGCACACAAATGATATGTGTAGTGATACCAGAGGATATGAAATGTACAGGGTCACCTTAGAGATATTGAGTAAAATGGTGCTGTGGTTTTATTTTTCTCTTGGTGTAACAAACATCATAAACCAAAACAACTTAAATGTGTAATTCATGTTTTTTTTTTTTTTTTGGTTTGTGGTGTTTTTATTCACAGTTTTATTCTCTTCTTTTTCTCTTTAGTGTATCATTTCTACTGAATTTTAAAATTTAGTGTGATTTTTTTATTAGAGGTATTATTCTTCCACTTATAATGAAGAAAGCACCAAACCTGCTCATTAAAGGACAAGTGGAAATAAACATTTTTCTCATATTATAATACATTTTGCTTGTTTGGTTGGTTGGTTAGTTTTGGATTTTTTATTCTTGTTTATTTGTTTGTTTTTGTTTGTTTTTATCATACACGCTAACATGGTTGGATTCAGTGTTCTTGCTCATAGCTACCTATTATTTACCTGAAACTCTAGGTTGTGGATGTAGATTTGTAGATGGATGACTTTGATCAGTTTCTAAGTCATATGTTTGTTGGTAGGGACACTGTGCCATGCCCAATATCACACAACAAAATACCTTGGAGGAGGTATGGGGCACACACCAATGTTCTAAGGCTGTAAATGGTCCTGTGGTCCTGTGTGTTCTATTAAGGCTTGGTGAAATGACTACCTGTAACCAATGACAGTGCTTGTAGGTGACTTTTTGTAGCCTTAGAATGTTATTCCCCTAAAATGAGCTGCAAAGTGATTTACTGGAGCTAAGTAGGATATCCTCCTATGCCAAGTATATAAAGAGATGATTACTACCTGGCTAATATGTAGGACAAACTGTGTAGTACATAACACACAGGTGATTCTGTGGAGTACCAAGTCCACTTGTTGTGTATAGCTGCAGTAGATGACTATCCCAGTTGTTTCACAGGACCACAAGTAGTCAGACTCAAAAGCAGTATAACAGATTCTGAAGGACTGTGCCTCTGGTGCAATTCATTTGGTATGGATTTCCAAGCTTCAGCTCCATGTGGAACACAACCTTTTCCAACAGAAAATGTTTCAGGTATCTTCAGTTATAGTTTGGGCAGTTAGGATGCCTCTACTTAGCATTTTTCTGCTGAGGAAATGCATTCTGTTCATGATTACTCTGGACTAGTGAGACAACAGTGATATTTTGTGCATTATTTTCTTCTCAATAAGTCTTTTATGTGACTTAGTGCTTTAATGTGCCTGCCAAATCACTATTGCACGAGTCACTCAAGTAAAGTTAACTACTGTTTCTGTTTTCTTTTTATATCTTATCTTTATAGAACTCTATACTAGACTTATACAATATTGGTAGTATCATTTTTCTTCAAAAAAGTGGGTCACAGGTAATATTTTATCTTTACTTCTTATAACATCATTATCATTCCTGAAAGTGAGATGTACAAGTCTATAGTCTTTTTCAGAAGTGTCTTGGCTAATCTTTGAGTTTAATTTTTACATAAAATTTTACAACCATCTTATAACATACATAAAAAAGCCATTCAATCTTTGATAGATTTGCATTAAATATATGAATTAATTTGGCAGAAAATTGTTGCTATCATGATATTGTATCCTACTCAGAACAGGTGTATTTTTCTGTTTTTATTTACTCTTTAATAGATCAATTAAGTTTTATTATTTCCAATATACAATTGTTAAAAATAACTTGTATTTTTACTTTTAAAGTTGGCAATTTGATTGTCTATTTTTTTAAATGTATTCTAGTTGTGGATATTCTTTAAAATACAGCTTCCTGCTGCCTAAGGATCTGGACATAGAACTCTCAGCTACTTCAACAACATCATGTCTGCCGGCATGCTAACATGTTCTCTACCATGATGATAATAGACTAGATCAATGAAAGTATAAGCAAATGCTAATAAATGCTGTCCTTAACAAGTTTTACTGTGGTAGTGGTACTTCATTACAGCAATAGAATAATGTTTAAGACATTTATCTTTATCTATGGTGTGGCAAAATGTTTATCATATAAACTTATTCAATGTCAATTAAAATATGTAGAACTACAAGCCAGTAAATACCAAAATTTTGTAATAATAGTTCAAATTTAATTCAAACCTCGTGGAAACAAATGATTAAACACCTATGTGCTTCTGTTTCTTCATTTTTAAAATGGTTATATTTTGATCTGAGTACTGGTAGGCCTATATAAAATATCAAATGAGTTATTTTTATATAGCACTGGAAGTATAATTTAGTTCACAGGAAGTGGAATTAGTGGGATAAGTGTTTTACTATAGATACCTATAATCAAAGAAATGAAATATACATTTTATTCTATATTTTATGTATTTACATTTCAAATGTTATCCCTTTTCCTGGTTTTCCCTCCGGAATCTGTCTCTCCTATTCCCGCTCCCACTGCTTCTATGAGGATGGTCCCCTTCTTACCCACCAACCCACTCCCACCTTAACCACCTGCCATTCCCCTACACCAGGAAATTGGGCTTTCACAGGACAAAAGTCTTCTCCACCTACTGATGCCAGACAATGCCATTCTCTGCTACATATGTGGCTGGAGCCATGGGTCCCTCCATGTGTATGCTTTGGTGGGTGAATTAGTTCCTGGGGGCTCTGGAGGGTCTGTTTGGTTGAGATTGGTTTTATTTCTGTGGGGCTGCAAACCCCTTCAGCCCCTTCAGTTCTTTCTAATGACTTCATGAAATTCTTAGGCAAATGGATGGAACTAGAAAATATCATCCTGAGAGAGCTAACACAGTCACAAAAGAGCACATGGTGTGCACTCACTGATAAGTAGATATTAGCCCACAGGTATATGAGAATACCCAATATACAATTCAAATACCATATGAAGCTCAAGAAGAAGGAATACTAAAATGTAGAAGCTTGAGTCCCTCTTAGAAGTTGCAAAAATACTTATGGAAGGAAGTAGGTGAGGGGAACTTAGGAAGAGAGGAGGGCAAGAGGGGAAAAGGGGGGCAGTTATGAGAGGATCAGTTATGAAAAGAGATGGTGATGATATACAGATTGTCAGGACTTTGAACAGAGGTGTGTAGCAATGAGGGATGAGGAACTGGGGGTAGCCACAAGCAAGTTACAAATTCCAGGAAAGCAAGAGGCTCCCAGGGCCCAACATGGATGACATTCACTGAAATTCTCATCAAAGAGAAGGGAGAACATGAGGAGATCTGTCCCTTCCCCCACTTCAGCATTGGAACTAGGCAGTTTGGCCTCTGCTCTGCTCAGCCTGTGAATTTCCTGGCCTTTGTTCTATATAGAACAACCCAGCCTCACCTGGAAGCCTTGGCAGCATTCTGGAGCCAACCACCTGCTGAGATCAGGAGCCAGGAAAAT
>BDUI01010370.1:8701-20729 GCA_002335545.1 Apodemus speciosus
TCTCCATTACCTTAGGAGACCTCACATCACACCCAAGAAACGTCAACACCTAGAACATTATATTAACACAACACCAGCTCACACACTATTATTAGTTATTAGTACCAGAAAACTTGATATTATTTTTAAAATGGCTTTCATTCTTGCGGAAGTCAAAACAAAACTGAAGAAGGCAATTACGCACAACCTGGCAACCCAAGCTCCTAAATGAACGAGCATTGTTCTGAAATCGAGACACCCCACCATTCCCATGTGCATGTTTCAAATATCTGGGGAAGATCCTGTTTCCAATTTGTTTCCCAAATCTCATGCATATTCTAGATGTTGAGGGTARGTAGGGGGAAAAATTCCAAATATTTAATACAAATTCCATCCCTACCTTCATTGTCCCTCATATTAAAAGCAAGACAAGATGATGTCCTAACTGAGGGTGTGTGTAGTGTGTGTGTGTCTGTGTGTGTGTGTGTGTGTGTATGTGACAAATTTGAGTGTGTCCCCAAATTTTTAAGTATTTCTTTATAGAAACTCACCCATCATGAGAGAGAATGAGAAACTTGGCAAACTGACACAAGCAAGAATAGCTTTAATTAGATTTTTACTTAACATAATACTGCTGGATTTCCTTGATGAGSGGCTGGGCGTTTCTCATATCATCAAGTKTCAGTTTTCACTGATTTCTTCTCCCAAGCTAACCTCAAACCAGCAGTAATCCCTCTGCCTCAGCCTCCTGAGTCCTGGGAACTACCAGCCTCGATGTTTTTAGTAATGTCTACACTAACTTGGTATGCACACGTTCCCCCAGCACACTAACTTCCTTCCAAGAGCTCAGTTGTATTAAGAATCCATTGCAAGCCAGGAGTGATGGCACATGCCTTTAGTCCCAGCACTGGGGAGGCAGAGGAAGGCCAGTCTCCGAGTTCAAGGCCAGCCTGGTCTATGGAGACAGTTCCAAAAAAGAGTATCTGGCAACCCACCATGTTTTTGAATGTTCAAGGCAAGTTAGTGTGAACGCACAGTYTAGTAACTCACGCSTCCACACATGACAGAAAGAGACTCCAGCATGAACCTAGCATAAAAGGAAGAAATCTGTCAACAATGACAGGCGTCACTAGAAGCTAAAACCAAGCTGTGTGATTCCTATAGTCACACGCAGCGTGGCTGTAACCTTTTGGAGGACCCCACTTCCTTTATGCCTTGTCAAAACAGAACTGAGCCTGCCACACTACCAAGGAAGGCAGGAGACATCATCTTCCTGATTCTGTAGAACCTGAAATTCCAAYAGACCGTGTGTGGTACCTTACTCTAGAGAAACTAAACACTCTATGCCATTTCACTGCTTCTGGAGCCGCCACTGCAGCTGCCGGGGCCGAACTGTTCCACAGAGCACGGGTGGTACTCTGCCAGCAGGGTTCGTTCTTGAGGGGGGTAGAAAGTGAAAAATAGCTCAGGAAAATGTAGTTTTTCTCATAGCAACACTGTTCTAATTAGATACTAGCTTTCTGATTAGAACACTGAAAAACAAATCTGCCACAGAAGCCCTATTTTATTAAGGATATAACTAAGCGTCAAACAGCGTTGTCTTGAAACAGCCCACGATTGCTCTGGGGTACATGCACTCTTACCCAGCTCAGAGGTTGGAAAGTTGCTCTCCAGATCCACGCGGCCGTGGAATTGAGAGGTGAGGCCTTTGGGAGGTAATTCAGGTTAGACGAGGTCCTCAGAAGAGGGCCCCAATGGTGGGAGGGAAGGCTTGGGTATGAAGAAAGACCACGGTTAGAACCTTTACCCTGTCTCCTATGCCATACCCTCTACGACCTTACTAAATACCAAGACACTGAGCAGATGCCTGAAGCACACTTGGAGGCTTCCCAGCCTCTGGAACCACGAGCCAAACATATTTCTATCCATTACAAATTACCCACTCCAATATAGCTTGTTCTAGAAGAGAAAGGGGATTAGGATGACTTGCGAAAAAATAATGCTGAAGCGTAATGATTTCCTGTAGCCCAGGTTAGCCTTCTACTCACTTGCCCAGCTGAGGCTGGCCTTGAATCCATCATCTCCCAAGTGTCGGGGCCACAGGGGCGCTCCGCCATGCCTGGCAAAGTTGTTTTGGCCTCAGTTTGGTTTTTACTCATTTCTTTCTTTGATAACCTCATACATGAGCACCATATCTGCATAACTCCCTCCCTCTCTCCTCCCCCCTCTCTTCCCTCCCCTCTCTCCTCCCTCCCCAAGCTCCTCCCATGTCCCCCCTCCCAAATCCATGGTCTCTTCTTTAATTCTTTTTTTTAAATTCGATATATTCTTTATTTACATTTCAAATGATTTCCCCTTTCCTGGATCCCCCCTCCCCGAAAGTCCCATAAGCCCTCTTCCCTCCCCCTGTTCCCCMATCCACCCCTTCCCACTTCCCTGTTCTGGTATTCCCCTACACTGMTGCAYTGRGCCTTTCCAGAACCAGGGGCCACTCCTTCCTTCTTCTTGGACATCATTTGATATGTGGATTGTGTCTTGGGTATTCCAAGCTTCTAGGCTAACATCCGCTTATCAGTGAGTGCATTCCATGAGTGTTCTTTTGAGACTGGGTTACCTCACTTAGGATGATGTTCTCCAGCTCCATCCACTTGTCTAAGAATTTCATGAATTCATTGTTTCTAATGGCTGCATAGTCCTCCATTGTGTATATATACCACATTTTCTGTATCCATTCTTCCGTTGAGGGACACCTGGGTTCCCTCCAGTTTCTGGCTATTATAAATAGGGCTGTTATGAACATAGTGGAGCATGTGTCCTTATTACATGCTGGGGGACATGTGTACACAACCCGCTGAGGCCACTTAATTTTGCTCGCATGTGCATGTCCAGAGCTAACTACCTGAGGCTGGACAGCCTGAGCATAGCTCACTGAAGGAGACTGAGTCTCCCTCTCACAGCAGCTGTAGAGCACCTGTAGCTCTCCATCTAGGGGTGGAACCTGTGGGATTTCCCTTGTCCACACTGGCATGTCAAATGGTATTTAATCTTGCTCGGGCAACCACATTATTGAGATCTCATGGATGTGTCTTCCCTGCTTTGCCTAAGGAACACTATCTAGCAACAGGCATCCTGGGCCTCTGCCTCTCACACTCTCCCCTCCTCCATGATGTCCCTTTAGCCTTAGGAGTGGGGGTTTTCCCTGCTGGTTTTGAGTGTCAACTTGACACAAGCTGGAGTTATCACAGAGAAAGGAGCCTCCCTTGAGGAAAGGCCTCCATGACATCATCCAGCTGTAAGGCATTTTCTCAATTAGTGATCAAAGGGGGAGGGCCCAGCCCATTGTGGGTGGTGCCATCCCTGAGCTGGTAGTCCTGAGTTCTATGAGAAAGCAGGCTGAGCAAGCCAGGGGAAGCAATCCAGTGAGCAGCACCCCTCCATGACCTCTGCATCAGCTCCTGCCTCCAAGTCCCTGCCCTATGTGAGTTCCTGTCCTGATGTGACTTCCTTTGGTGATGAACAGCAATGTGGAAGTATAAGCTGAATAAACCCTTTCCTCCCCAACTTGCCTCTCGGTCATGATGCTTTGTGCAGGAATACAAATCCTGACTGAGACAGTATCTAYTGGGATTGAGATTAGTTGAAAAATAATTGTAATGTCTTTCTACTTTTTTCCCCTCCCACCCATCAACTCTAAAATATAAAAAACAACAGCTTCATCAGAGAGCAGCTAAAGAAAGACCCCATCTAGGTGACGCTCACTAATAAGGGCAAAAAACTTCCAAGTGGATGAGTAAGAACGTTTAGGCTACATGTTCTGCCGCCGTCCACGGTTGGGACTTCCCTCCCATGTAAGCTTGGCTGTGGCCATTAGACGCTCCCCGTGCTCCCGAGCTGGAGGCTGTGATCCACTCAGAAGACCTGGGTTCAGTTCCCAACATCCACATGGAGACTTAAAGCTTCGCAAACTGCAATTTCAGGGGATTCTATGCCCTTTTCTGGCCACTGCAGGCCTGAGAAATGTGCACAGTACACAGACACACATTCAGGAAAACACTAATATATTAAAATAAATGGGGGAGGAGACAAAGCCACAGATGAAAGCCACATGCTTGTAGAGTGAGCAGCCGCCTCTCCACGGCGGCAAACGCACCATTTCAGTTTTGCGCCACTTGACAGTGGCTAGCAGACTTGAACACTCCTGGGGAAGACTCCATTCTCCAGGGGCACCATGCTTTGGGCAGCAMCTCTCCTGCTGTGAAACACCGAGCGTCCAGCCTCTTCTCCTAGCCCAGGTAAAAGCTATTCTGGCAACACATTTAATGCCACCCACAGGCTGGATGTCCATATGATAAATCCTGCGGACACCGAAGGGTCCAAGCTTCACCATGTGTGACCATTGTGAAAGACCATTGTGAAAGAAAAAAAAAAAACAGAACAAAACAAAAAACCTCAACTCCATCCAACAACAACCAAAAAACGCCACCACCAGCAGCAACCCCCCCAAAAAGAACAAACAAGCTGGCTTAATGATTACAGTCATTATGTGGAAAATGTCTGGTAGGACAAGACGGGAAATGCATTTTTGTGAAAGATAGCAGGGAAACACACAGATTACTTCAGCTAGCCCGCATAGGGCCGGCCAGACCGGCCACCTCACAAACGAAAAACAAGAGCAAAAGCCTTTCTCACGGTTGAAGAGCCCACATGCCACACCCTGAGCACAGAACCAGCAAAAGCAGATAGCCCCTACCAAGCCCCTCTGATCCTTCCTAGGCTATTTTTGCCTGTGAAATGATGTGTTAATTCTTTCTGCCTTGATTTAAATAAATTCCATTACGGCTTCCTTTCTGTTTGTCACCAGTGCCAGCCAGGTGGGAGCCTAATGCTATGTCAGGACACTGCTCCACAGTCACTGCCCTCAAGCRGCYGCTGCCTAAAAACAGGACAATGGCAGTGCTGCATGCCACTGGCTGTAAGGCTCGGGCCCAGGTCCCTGCACTCTTCTTCTTCCTGTRTTTCTACAAGGTTGGGTCACGCAGGACTTTATCAGATTTCTAAGGAGATCAACCCTTTTCCAAGAGGCAGCGGGTCACCCCCACTGCCTAACATTCAAAGRTATTTCTTGGGGATCCTTCTTTTTTTTCCCCCTTTTTTTTTTGAGTGAGAAGAAAATTAACTTTTACTTTAAAACGAGCACCAAATCTTACCAGAAATCTTTCTTCTGAGAAGACTTTATGTCAAGCTTACTTGCAGAAGAAACAGAAGGTCCAACGCAATATGAGCTCAGCAACATATGCAGCATACTGCCTTGGAGACTGTGTGTCTGTATGTCTATGTCTGTGTCTGTGTCTGTGTGTCTGTATAATCTGTGTGTCTATATGTGTCTGCGTGTATCTGTGTGCCTATGTGTATCTGTATGGCTGTGTGTCTAAGTGTGTCTGTGTGTATCTGTGTGTCTGCATGTATCTGTGTGTATCTGCGTGAATGTGTGATTGTATGTGTCTATGTGTATCTGTGTCTCTGTCTGTCTGTGTATGTCTTCGTATGTGTCTGTCTGCCTTGTATGTGTATGTCTATAGCTGTCTGTCTGTGTCTATATGCACACATGTTCCTATGGGTGCACGTATGGAAGACAGGGGTCAGGCTCTGGTGTGATTCTCAGGCACTGTCTATTTGGGGTTTCGAGAAGAGTTCTCCTGCAGATCAGGCTAGGCTGGCCATACAGAGAACCCCAGGGACCCACCTGTGCCTCCCGTGGGAGATCAAGAGTGGACCACCATCCCCTTCACTATGTGAGTTCTTGGGATAGAAGTCAAGGCCTCACGTTTGTACAGCAGGCCCTCAACTGGACAAGAAGTAAAAAGGACAAACCAGAATCATATTTTCATCCTAATTTCCAACTTAATATATCTACTTAATCGATTTTTTTCCCTCCTGGATCCATATACCTAGACAGTGACCAAATCCTGGTTTCCCATACTCCAAGACATGCAAAGCTATCAAATTTCCACAGACATGACCCAGCTTACACACAAATATTCAGAAGTTTAGGAGCCCCMCCCCCTTGTCATTCTGGCAATCTCCARTGGACTGATTGGTGCCAATATTATAATTATTTTACATGCTGTCCCCACGGTCCCGATGACAAATGGCAAAGCTGTTTTGTTAGAACTCGGGCTGCAAATAGCACAGTGACAGCGCTAGGAAAAAAATCCCTCACAGTATTAACTGGCTCACAAAGATTATTCTTAATGCAAGCTGTTCTAACATATGGGCATTATTTCTGAGTGACCCAGACTCGTGACCAGACCCTGGGTAAGCCTGCGACCCCAATCCTTGAGCATGGACCCACCCTCCAGGTCTAAGTCAGAAAAGCTCCTGCAGAAAGGCCTGGAGGGGCCCCCACATGCAGACAGTTCACAGGTACCATCTCTACCCAGCCGTTAAAAAATAAACAGTCCTGGTCTCCAAACACCTACATATGAACAAGGAGAGGAAAGGTTCAAGCTAAGGGGCTACAGATGTGGCTCCGTGGTAGAGTACTTGTCTAACATAACCCAGGCCTTGAGCTTACGACTCAACACCACAAAAATGAAAATAAATTCTGCATTACAGTCTTTCAAAAATCAAACCAGTGCCACCTCCCATGATGGGATGAGGATTTCTGGCATTCTAGTAAAATAGAAAAAGAAAAGAAAAGAAACACAAATTTAGAAAAGGTTTTCTTGTGGTTCTATAAACTTTATTAAAACTGAACTTCATAAAGAGTTTTAATGTGGGTCTGGAGAGATGGCTCAGCAGTGAGGAGCATTTTTTCTCTTGCAAAGGACTTTGGTTCCGTTCCCAGAAGCCACATGGAAGCTCACCACTGTCTGTAACTCCCATTCCAGGGGATCCGAACTGGGGGGCAATCCATCTTCTACTGACAGGTTATAAAATCCCGAGTGGTCATCCCTAAATACCTGTACATACAAGCAACACTAAATGGACTCAGAACACTGTGTGTGTGTGTGTGTGTGTGTGTGTGTGTGTGTGTGTGTGTGTGTGTGTAAGAATAATTGAAAAGGAGGCAGTCATGAATCTGAGAGGGAGTTAAGGGACACAGGAGACATTGGAGGAGTAGGGAGAGGGAGGGATAGAAATGATATAAATATAGTACTCATGTATGACATTCTCAAAAATGTTTAAGAAATAATATGAAGATAAAAACTAAAAGAAAATCAAAACTGGACAGTTGTGAAAACATGCCGGACAGTGGTGGTGCATGCCTTTAATCCCAGCACTTGGAAGGAAGAAGCAGGTGGATTTCTGAGTTTGAGGCCAGCCTGGTCTACAGAGTGAGTTCTAGGACAGCCAGGGCTACACAGAGAAACCCTGTCTCAGAAAAACCAAAAAAAGAAAAAGAAAGAAAGARAGARAGAGAGAGAGAGAGAGAGAGAGAGAGAGAGAGAAGAAAAGAAAAGAAAAGAAAAGAAAAGAAAAGAAAAGAAGTTAAAAAGTTACAAATGCATTAAAAACTGCCTATGCCACTAAACAGTCAACAAGTACACTACAGCAGTGATTTCTTAAGGGGTCAATTCAAACGTTCAAAATCAGGATGAGCGGCTACCACACACTGTGTAGGCTCTCCTCACGGGATTCCAGAAAGCCCCTTGTCAATACGGAGCTACMATAGAGGCCTGTAAAGACATGACTGGTGAGCCCCTGAAGCTTACTCACTACAGACTCCTGGTTGACACATCCCACCTGACTGACCTGACAGAAGTCCGCCTCTTGCATGCTATCCCCAGAGTTTGGTGGCTCTAATCCAGGCTCACTCATTAATCATTCTACCTAGGCTAAGTCACAAAACTTCACTCAATAGCCTTCCAAGTTCCTATTCATCAGAAAGAGAGAGAGAATAAGAGACAGACAGACAGACAGACAGACAGACAGACAGACAGACAGACAGACAGACAGAAAGATGGGGGAGGGAGGGAGGAAGGGAGGAAGGAAGCTAATGCTTTACTAGAGAATAAATGCAGGTGATGAGCAGGGGAGAGCTAATTCTAGTTTTACTGTGTAAATGAGCAAAGGTGTCTCTGTGTGACTTTGGCTTGGGGTGGGAGGAACACTGCTGATACAAGTTGCGGCTTTTTAGTGTCTTAAACCAACGCAAAGCTATTGCACTTAGCTCGAGGTCAGAGTGCATGGTCAGGCGTCCTAGAGTGACTTCGAGAAACTTCGAGAGAGTTCCCCCTCCCTTCTCTAGGTATTAGAGTTGACCAGCATTCCTCAGGTTCAGGGCCTCTCCCACCTTCAAAACACACCCGGCCTATCACTTCAGCTCCCTGCTGGCCTCCTGCACACCCCTGTGGTTACAGGGCACAGTCAGATAAGCGTACATCCACAGGCCCRTTCCTTTTCACCCTGTGTCATTCTCCCTAGCTCTCTCTCCCACCTCCCTTACCCGTAAAATGAACCTCGGTGACAAGGTAACAAGGCACAGGCAAAACGATGGCTTGCAGGCACTTCACAAGGCCCACTCATTTGCAAGGGTTCTGTCTTCTTCACTTTCAAACTAAATGCGCTCATTTAATTCATCCGTAACCAAGGAGCTACCCAGTCTAGTGTGTGTGTGTGTGTGTGTGTGTGTGTGTGTGTGTGTGTGTGTGTGTTTTCTTTTTCCAGCTAGCGCAGAGATTTCTCTCTTGGTGAAGAGAATGTGATATGCAAAGTCATTGGGCTGCTGTCCTGTATAACAGCCAAAGTCTTCTGACATCAATGAGAAAATGCCTCAAGAACGCTAAGGCCATAATGCAGATTGTGAAGTGTGGAATTCAAGGGCACTGACCCTTTGAGTAGTGCTGTCTTCATCAGTTTTATTTTCTTTGATCAAACAGACCATGAAACTGGATTGGGACACTACGTATCAGACTCAATTGTCAAAAAAAAAAAAAAAAAAGATATGGAACTTAGCAGACAGATTTTAAGAAATGAGCATCGCTACCGGTTAAGAATGGTGACTGACCCGTGGCCATGGAGATGGCTTAGTAGGTAAAGAGCCCATTGAGCAAGCGCTAGACTTGGAGTTCAGAGACCCAGCAGCAGGATAAGTCTATAACCCCCAGCACTGGATTAGAGACAGGCCTGTGGTGGGGCGGGGTGTCAGTGGCCAGCCAGTCTAGCTGAAACCCTGAGACCCAGGCTGAGCAAGAATCCTGACTCAAAGAATAGGGTGGAGAGGAAAGACAGCTGACATCTGTCCTCCATACCCATTCTCATGGACAAGTCCACCTTGTGTATACATGCATACACACATGCATGCACACACATACATACATGTACACACACATGCATGCACACATAAATACATACATACATACATACACATACATACACATACACACACACAGAATGGTGTCTCATCAAGCCTCATGCATGCCAACCCAGGCCTTGCTGCTTATCTTTGGAAACATTTTAATGGAAAACAAGACAAAAGGGCATCCGGACCATTCAGACCATTACAACCGAAGCAACAAGAGGTGACGAGCCTGGGTGGCGCGCTCAGCCAATCTGTCCAAGTTGCTACAAGGGAGAAGCTGAAGGAGCAATTCAGGCAGGCCCACGCCAAGTTCTTGTTGTTCTAGTCTTTACCATCCTTCCTTCCTTCTCCCTGTTAACACTTCCATGGCAGATCCCATGGTAGGGCCTGCAGATGCATAAAGTCAAAAGTCACAAGTGGAGTGACAAAGAGCAGGTTCCCGAGCCCTCAGACGTCTTTGGCAGATGGCAAGAGCAGCCACGCCCCGATTTTAAAGTCACCCGGACAAATTTAGATGGCACAAAATGCCAACAACACACCCTGGTTCTTTTTGCTGCCACGATAACCTAATCACAGCACTGCATTCGACAGCTTCTGCCAGCCAGGAATACCCACCACCCTGGATTTGGAATTCAGATATGTCTGCACAATAGAGGTGAGTAGGGGGAAATGAAGTTATTTTGAATTCTGAGTGCTGGGTTCAATTCTGACAGCCGCAGTACTAAGTATGTTGCCTGGGGAACAGTATGCATTGATTTCTTCATCTTTAATGAATAAATAAAACTGAGCTTAAGGAAGATTAGCTATTATTTCATATGAAAACAAAAATGTCAACCAGAAACTAGATACATCTTAGTTGCCATGGTCTGCATTTTGAATCTCTGCCTAAGGCCCATGTGTTTAAAGGCTTGGTCTCCAAAATAGCACAGCTGACAACTATGGAAGTCTTGAGAGCCMCAGCCTGGGGGGCGGGGCCGGTCTTGGGTCACTGGAAGCATCCCTCTACAGGGGACTGAGGGATCCTTTCTCTCGGTCACTCATGATGTGATTATACTCTGCAATGAATGGCCACCATGATACACCACTTCGCCATACACCCAGAGCAGTGGGGCTGAGCAGTCTCACGGACTAGAACTTCCAAAACTGTGGGCAAAATAAAATCATTGTCTCTGTGAGTCCACTGACTCGGGCATCGTTTAACAGTAACGGGATAATGGCTATGGTGCAATTTATTCGATTACTGTTATTGACTACAATTAAAATGATAAATTTTTGTTTCCTTCCCCTCGAGTTCGCACACTTCTCCCCTCCCCCCCCCTTAATCACCCCCTCACTAACGACTCACTTGCAGAGGACTCCATCTACCCGGTCCCACCAAGATGACACATGAGAAAACAGGTGGGGCATAAGTCAACGACCAACTGCAGTTCAGACTCCAGTCTTTTTGATCTGGGAATTCTGCTTTGGGGGGAAGCTAATGAAACACCGAGTCAGGACTCTGACCTGCATGGTGTGTTCCCATCAGACGATACGTGACAAAGTTCTTTAAATGCCAGTAGGTGCTGCGCTCGCTGTATCTTTACCGTACGTCAGCCACAGATGGCATCTGATAGAAGCTACGCACAGACCTTTCACAGGAAGCATTTGGAATCATTCTAGTGGTCTTYATTTCACCGAGAACGAAAGTGGGATTTTAAACAATGAGGCCCTTTGAGGTGCAGCTTGGAAAGGGAGAAGGTTGGGGGCAGGGGGGATTGGGAGACGGAAYCAAATGCCTGTGAAGGGAGAGAACACAGAGTGAGGYGCAGCAAGCCTTAGACAAGTGCTGATCTCCTTTCTTCATGAAGCAACTCCACTCAGCACCTCCCCAGTCTCAGCTGGGGCAGTGAAGCTCTCCCCTCTCACAGTCAGGACRTGACAGGAGAAGTGGGTGTGGCTCGTCCCTCTGTCCTCAGTCCCCCCACCCCACCCCACAGACATCCCACCCCCACACCCTGCCTAAACCCACCATCTAGCTGGCTTCTGTTCCCAGCATTCCAGTAAAARGGGGAGCCAGCCGTCTGTGGATTTCCGGAGTGAAACACACTTCAGAGAAACTAAGCCGTGGTCAGTCACGTGCTTACTGCACAAGCCACAGGCATGAGGACCTGAGTTCAGATTCCCAACATCCGTGAGGAAAAGGCCTCAGCAGCACCAGTGAGGCAGACACATGGGGATTCCCTGGGTTCTGCTGACCAGTCCTAATCAGTGGTTAGCRCTGGGGTCAGTGAGAGATTCTGCCTCAAAAGATGAGCTAGAGAAGAAAAAGAAAATGTTTTAAGATGCCATATCAGTTTCCGATTTCCATATATGCACACACACATATTTATGAAGATATTTATACACAAACATTTATACACACACATTTATACACACACACACACACACAGAGAGAGAGAGAGAGAGAGAGAGAGAGAGAGAGAGAGAGAGAGAAACACTGAGTCACTCTCCCTTTACAGACAGAGCATTAAGTGGCTGACTGATATTCACACTCTGAACATCTTCAAAGGGGCAAATTTATTGTCCAGCCTTTGATCTTAAACCTGCTGCTTTCTCTGCTTCTTCCGTAACCACCCAATTAGCAGCCTCCATTGCACACTGGTCTTCTCTCCTTGATGTTCCTTGGTGGCTTGCTGGTTAAGGTTGGGCCCGGTCAAATTGGTCTCCTCTCTTCTTTGTGCACGTATGTGTTTGCGGGTGAGGGAT
>BDUI01010374.1:0-10291 GCA_002335545.1 Apodemus speciosus
CCCCTGACCCACCTGGCCGTGCCAGTGGCCTTGGCGGTCCCGAGGGGCAAAGGTCTCCCGCGTCGAAGGGGACACTGAGGGAAAAGTGTTCGCGAGGCCGGGGAAGATGTCCCCGTACAGTCCCCGTCCCAGAATRCGAGGCTCGCTTGTTCGCCCTTTGAAAAACACCAAGGGACCACGTTGGTGAAGTGAAATACTTGGGGGGAGGGGGGATCATGGAAGTGTGAGGGGTTCCCCGAGCTGTCAGACACGTTCATTTGTGCCAACCCAAAAAAAGTCTCTGTTCATCAGGCTACCTTTTAATCTGGAGAGATTTTTCAGGTCCTTGAACGCGGACCCAACGTCTAAACAGTAAGTTAGCCGTTCATTCAGTTAAGGTTTACATGGGGGAATGAGGACACTTCCACAAAGTTTTGACTCCTTGAAGGAGAGTCACGTGTCCGTGTTTGACTCACGTTAAGGGGGGCACAAAGCGAGAACACACTTAGCGTGTAACCTCTCATATTTTCCTACAAAGTAGTGCCTTGTAGCGTGACTCTCTTCATTGACTGGAAACTATTTTCAGTGACTTCCTCATCAGTTTAGAAGGAAACTTTGAGAAAGTTAACTTTTGAGAAAGTTAAATGGGCTTAACCTTCAGAGAATGACTTRCATAACATACAGGTGAATGCCCTCCCAGTCGACGGCCTTAGGGCGCACACACAGACGTTCGCTTTTATTGCTGTTTCAGTTCTTGGACGTTTGACTTGCCTTATGGCTGTTCTCCCTTAGTCATACTGTCAGCTTCTGGAGGTCAGTGTTTGTTGGTTCTGACAGCCAGTTAGGGCCGCAGATCATAAAACCAAAAGATTTTACTGGACTCTCCTGAATGTGATTTTCTGTCTTCAAGTAGAAGAACCATTATCGTGCTATAGATMCTTTAAATAGCAGTGCTTTTGGAAGTCAGTTTTGTGTGTGTGATTTTCAAGTTACCTCTAACACTTTTACAGAGTTTGGAGTTTGACGTGTATGTGTGTGTGTGTGTTAGTCTCAGGAGAATATTTGTTTCTTAACACACCCAGTCTTACAAGATAAATAGGGCCATAAAGTCTTTTAAATGATTTCTTTTTCTTTTTTAAGCATTTATATTATAAAGAGTCCCCCCCCCCCTTTTTTTTCTGGATCAATATGAACACATGTTAGAAAATGGTATCAGATAACTTTAGAAAACACTTATTAAATATGGGTAAATGCAAGTGTCTTTTAGTAGCCTGTCATCTGATGAGGGGAGGATGATGGGATTCCTCAATCTGGACTCTGTGGAAGGGACGCTGTGAGTTAGCGCCCTGTCAGTGTAGGCCCGAGTCCAGGCCCATGGAGGCCGGAAACAATTGTAGAAGCCATACGATTTGAGTAGGCAGACAGATAGGATCTGTGCCCAGCAAGTAATGCTGGTGACATCAGGATGGACAACAAAGGTAAGGAAGCAGTGATCTGGACAAGGGCTGGAAATGGGAAGGTGGGATGGATACACCGAGACAATTCCCTGGTATCTTGGTAAATTTGGTGACTTAGTACATGGGAAGGAGAAGATTTGGGAGACTCCGAGAAGCGGCCAAAGAGCTGGAAAGATTTGAGGAGAGCAGATAATAAAGTTGAGAGCATTCTTAGCCATGCCACGTACAGGAAGTGCAGTGAGTATGCATTACCAGCTCAAGGGTTCAGACAGTGAGGCCTATGTTTGTGTAACTTGATCTTTGAAGTATGGGGAAAAGAACATCATGGTTCTGTTCCTGCGATTGGTGGGAATACTGCTTGAGTCTTGATGCTTCCGGGATTGTCATGTGGAAACCTATAGAGGAGAATGGGAGTCAGAGACTGGATGGTGGGATATGTCTGTCCTTAGGATTCCAAGTAGAAGAAGGGATTGCTATCATGGAAATGAACCCACAACACATTGTCCTGGCAGGAGCAAGAGTCCCCTGTAGGCTGGAGTGGCTGTTGGTATCAAAGGTTACTAAAACGAAGGCAGTTCTTGGTCAAAGAGGTGAGGATACTGGTGCCTTTCCTAAGAGTAATTTCTGGAGCCCGTGGTCAGAAAATGGCAGTGAAGTAGAAACCCTAATGGCAACCTAAAGTATTTGACTGAATTCATAAGTCCCGCAAGGGATCATGGTGATTGGAAGTAACTGCTTTTACCCCTGCTCTGGGAACTTCATCTGTCAAAATTTAATATGTGCATCAGGTTTTTATCTACCAAGATGTGTTTATAGGGATGGTGTTGCTTTGTTGTAACAACAACTATAAAATAAAAACAACCAACAAACCATAGGTGACCAGAATATAGAAACACTGGAGATTTGTTAAAACTGTGCTTGAAGTCATTCTATGCAGCATATAAAGATTGTGAGTTCACTGTAAGTGGACCAACTCCAAGTTAGGAGACTGATGAAAGCAAGATACCCATACATATWCACACATATAGTAGGCTAGAGTGTATGTACATATGTGTGAGAAAACTGCAGAGAGCCCGCTCCGCCTGTGTAGAGCAGTTTATAAACACCTGACAGTGGTGCCTCTGTGCAGGAAGACCGATGGCAAGGATGGAAAGGGTTTTTTTTCCCCTCTTTTACTTTTTCAATTGTCATATTCGTGTATAATTGTACAATTAATGATTAAAAACTTGGTTTGTGATTTATTTTAAAAAGCTACTTAGAGCTATTGTCTCTGGGATTGTTGGAGACAACTGAATGTAACTGCTATCTTATCTATATCTCATTTGTCTATAATCTATCAACCATCTATCAATTATCTATTATCTATCKAATCTATCATCTATCTCTGYTATCTATCTTATCTATCTCATCTATTTATAWTCTATCAATCATCTGTCTATCCATCCACCTATCATCTATATTTATCCATCCTGTCTGTCCTGTCTGTCTGTCTGTCTGTCTGTCTGTCTGTCTGTCTGTCTCTCTCTCTCTATCTATCTATCATCAATCTCTTGTTTCAAGTTAATATTTCAAGTAAGAAAGCTTCAAGTTATTTCACCAAAGGCAAAAATGCAACCAGGAATGAAGTAAGGGTGCTCTTGGAGTCATCTGAAAAAGAGAGGCGGATGTGAGTTTGAGTCCGGAGCTTTCTCAGCCCTCTGTCTTCCCTGTGTGAACTTGATCCCAGCTGTGATATAATGTTTATTTTTACTGCCTAGTGGTTTGTATGCTGGGGGTTCTCATTTCCAAATGCAGTGATCCTAATTCAGTACCTGACTTGCCCATTCCCTGTTTTTTTATCTTGTCTCTTCCTTTTGCTACATTAGGAATTGGACTCAGGGATTGAGTGTACAATGCAGGCATTATACCATTGAGCTAGAGCCTTAGTTGTCTTTATACTCCAAATACTGAGACAGTTCCCCTTTTCGTTTTGAGTAGGTTGCCTAGTCTGATCTTTAATTCACACTGTAGCTCAGGTGGGACATCTTTATGAGAATATGTTATATGTCTATCTCTCTGGTAGGAACACCAAATCTCTACACAGCGTTTAGTAGTAGAGGTATATTTTATGCTATTTTTGCAGATTGGGAGGCAATGCCTTAGTCCATTAAGGGCACTGTAACAAAATATCATACACTGGTGCCTTGGAAACAACAGACACTTATTCTTTATGGTTCTGGGTATTGACAAGTCCAAGATCAAGGTACTGGCCCATAGGCTGTTTGAAGAAGGCACTTTTGCTATGTCCTCACATGTGCAAGGGGTAAATTTCTTGGGCTTGTTTTATAAATTTTATAAAGGATGATATAAATATTTTATAAAGGACGATAAACCCATTTAGGATGGTTTTGCCTTCCTGACTGAAAACCATGCCATTGGGGCTTGGAAAGGCTTCAGCATCTGAATGTCAGTTGTACACATATTGACTGTGTATGCAACTCATAGCTGACTTGCCCAAAGGAAGGGCCATACTTTATAAAAGGAATAAGCCATTAGTAGACACACAATTTTGCTCATATTTGTTATGGGCAGGATTTTATTATTTGATATATTCCTTTTGCTTAATGACTTGTTACTTTCACCTTTGTATTTTTTAAATTATTATTATTTTAAATATTTATTTATTTATTTATGTATATAAATATATTGTAGCTGTATTCAGACACACCAGAAGAGGGCATCTGATCACTTTACAGATGATTATGAGCCACTATGTGGTTGCTGGGAATTGAACTCGGGATTTCTGGAAGAACAGCCAGTGTAGGAACCACTGAGCCATCTCTCCAGCCCCCTTGTCTGTAATCTTATAGGTTCTATTTTTTTCCTTCTTCTTTGAAAAAAAAATGACAAACTGGGCATGGTGACTCACACTTGTAATTCCAGCACTCTGGAATTGAGGCAGAAAGATCACCAGTGTGAGCCCAGCCTAGGCTACAGAGTTAGATCCTGTGGTGACATACCAACTCCTCCCCTCCCCCACCCCCAAATATGAAAGAGTGAATATGGGACAAAATAATTTGTTTTTTTCCATGTCTGGTTAATTTCCTTTCCTAGTTTTTTCCTGTTTTGTTTGTAGTACGAGGGCCTCACACATTTGAACAAATAATTCTATCACTGAGTACATCCCCAGGTCTCCTAATATTTTTAACTCACTTCATTTTGAGCAGGCTGCCCGGGCTGGTTTGAACTCGTTGTGTAGTCCATGTAGGCCTTAAACTTTCCATCGTTCTTACCATGTTCCCGAATAGCTGGGATGACTGAGTTTTCTTGAAAACACTGATGGCCCTTCAGGGCCTTTGACACGTTAGGAAAATCAGAGCCTCAGGGCAGAAAGTCTGGAGTTAAACCTTTGGCTGCATTTAGCATAAATTTGATCATGAACCTTAATTGTCCTAAGTGTGAGTTTTTATGTCTGTAAAAATTATGTGCTAATAATTGTAGATACTTTATCTTGCAAATTTGGGCTTTTTCCTCTTGTCCACTGGTTCACAAGGAGAAATACATTTTAAATTGATGGTCTATAGATTAGTAAAAGGACTCCTGAAGTATTTACACACATCATATACAGTGTACTATACTGTTTTCTATTCAACATTATTGTATTATTTCATTCAGATGTTTGTATGGGATGACTAGGTTAATCTCAGGTACACTGATGARTCGCAGTTGGCAGTGTGGCAGGCACAGTGTGGGGATCTAGTGATGGGGACAAGAAGATGGCTCCTTTACTTGGTGGCCAGCATAGCAGGGTCTCCACAGAGATGCCTTGTGGTAGGGCTGATGGTGTGGCTCCTAGGTGAGTACTTGGCTTAGCATGTTCAGGGACCTGGGTTGCACTCATAGTAGTATACTACCACAAATTTCTCCTTCTTCCTCTTCCTCTTTTCCACTTCCTGTCTTCTTATCATTATTATTACAATTGAATTATTGTAACTTAAAAAAATATAAAATGAAATATTTGCCAGGTGCTGGCCATGTGCCTACTTTGTGGCTGTTTCTTGTAACCTGCTGTGCTCCCTAAGGCAGATCCATCCATGCTGTCACTACTTTGTGGCTGTTTCTTGAAACCCTGCTGTGTTCCCTAAAGCAGTCAGCCTGTGCTTCCACTACTCTGCAGGCTCTTAGCCTTCCTGATTTGCATCGCAGGTACAGTTTATCCCCCTGCCAGTTCAAAAGAGAAGAAAAGAGAGCCACTGACTGTTGACTGGGATCAATTCCTATAGGGTCCAGCCAAGTCTTTCTCTTTCAAGATCAAGGTCAGATCCGAGGAGAGGTAGTTCCTGGTCGGCCTAGGYGGTGTGTCCTAGATGGTCGATGGGAAGGAGCCTGTCCAGACCCTGTCCCTGCCAGACTCCATGCGAGTCTCTTATCTCTACCTTGGCAACCTCCTTTCTTCCTTACACCAATGATAATGACTGACCCAGCCTTTTAGTCTCCTCTCCTCTCCTCTCTTCTCCTCTCCTCTCCTCTCCTCTCCTCTTCTCTTCTCCCCACTCTGTCTCTTAGTCTCTCTTCTCGTCTCTTCTCGTTGTCTCTCTCTCCATCTTCTTTTCTTTTTTCTTTTTATTCTTTCTTTTGGGACAGGATCTCTCCTATCCCAGGTTGGCTTTGGACTTGTTATACAACTGAGAATGACCTTAAATTTCTGATCCTCCTGCCTCTAATGCCTGAGTGCTTTATTGTGGACTTTTGTTTCCATGCCTGGTTTGATGAGGTGCTAGGGTACAAACCCGGGTCTTCATGCATGCTAGGCAAACACTGTGGGCCTTTTGTTCCTCACTGTATGGAGGGGAGACTAAGGCCTCACAGATGACAGTGCTGGAATTGAGCTAGCTCTGGTTCCCTTCAGAGCCCTGTGTATGGACACTTGTTGCCTGAGGGCTGTCAGATGACAGTCCTGGACCTTTAGGGACTTACTGGTCTGGTGGTTGTAGAGGCACAGATATCCAGTCATCCAACAATAGTGATGGTATCCTCTTGCAGTTCAGATGGAGCATCTGTAGACTCCGGGGTCTTGGGGAGAGGTTTCTGGGGTCTCAGGCAAGTTCAAGTTTGAGTTGAGTGCTGTAGGAATATTACCAGGGACCAGTTACCAAGTAACTGCTAAGTGCTCGAGGATACTCTTTGGTAGTTGATATTGGAAGCCCATTCTCCAGTTGAGGGCCAGAGCTCAGAGAGGGAAACAGTCAGGCCACAGTCACACATATTTAAGCCTGTCTATCTTATTTAACTTCCTAATGGTCTTTACACCTTGCTTAAAGTCCTCCCATTGTACAGAGACTCTGCTGAAGGGAGAGCATGGGGTGGCAGTGAGGTAGGAATAAGTTCAGTGCCACAGGATTTTAACGTAGTTTTGAGAATTTGCTGAGAGGCAGGAGGCTTTAGTTCCTGCCTCCAGCTTCCTGCCTGGAGTTCCTACTCTGATTTTCCTCAGTGATGGACTGTGAGCTGGGACTTGTAAGATGAAATCAACCTTTTCCTCCCTGAGGTTGCTTTTGGTCGTGGTGTTTTTATCAGAGCAATAGAAACCAAACTAAAACAGATGTGCCGTTGGAACTTAAGTTGTAAATCCCTCAAACTTTACTGATTCAGARATGACTACTTGGAATGTTTTGATGTGTTCACATACAGTTTGTTTCTCCTCTGCATACATATACATTTTTTATATCYCGGACTTTATTGTTGTATGAGAAATTGTGTGTACAAAAAGACCAAAGAATCAATGTTAGGGCTTTACTGGCAGAGGAATGATTATTCCAAGTGAGTACTGGGCAGGGAGCCAGCGGAGGGGGGGGGGGGTCAGGGAGGTGTATAGCAGGGTGCTGATGGCAGGCAGATGCAGGGCAGGAGGAGCTGAGGTGAGTTATTGGCTTTTTAGTGTAGGCTTGAAGGTTAGATACTGGAAGGTGATGGTTGTTTTGGTGAAAGAAGGCACTGTGACTATAGTGAAGAAAGAAGAGACAGTATGAGGGGGCAGCAGAGTTGTGTGACCAAGACCGGAGTTCTTCAGTGGGCTGACTGTGACCTGCCATGTCACTTGTACTTTGTAAAGCTCAGTTTCTCTTTTCTTAAATCGTGATTTTTTTCTGGGTGTGTTCTAGAGATAGCTGTAAATCATTGAGTCAGTTGTGGGGGTATCATAAATTAAAAATCCATTTTATCATAATGCAGAGTTGCTCTTGGCCTTTTAAATCTTTACTTTCTTTGTCTGGTGGGCATGCATGTTATGGTTTGCATTAGAAATCTCCCCGTAGGCTTGCATTTTGTATGCTTCTTCTCCAGCTGGTAGCACAATTTTGGGAGGCTGTGGAACTTTTAGGAGGTGAGACCTGGGTGCTGGAAGTGGGGCACTAGCTGTAGGYCTTTACAGCCATTAACTGAGCTGTTTATCTGTACTCTTCTTGACGTGACCAAGTGAGACCTTCTGAAACCATGAATGGAAATAAGCTTTTCTAACCTGTGTCAGGTATGTTGATCACAGAGACTGAAAAAGGGACAACTACAGATGCGATTTGCTGGTGGCCCTCCTGTTGTTATTTCCAAAACATACAGGAGAATTTTCCACAAGCACACAATGATATTGCCCTGGCTTGGTGGGCTGTTCTTTGCATTTTTTTACATAATTAATAAGAACTCTTACTGGGGGTTGGGGAGRTGGGTAAAATCAGAAGAGCRCTTGCTGAGCCTGGCAACACCAGTGAGCTCCAGCTTCTGTAAGAGACTCCGGCTCAGAAATTATGCGGCTCACAATCAAGGAGGATCCAGGAATTATCCTCCACATGTGCATACTTAATCACATCACAAGCACCCTCACACAGTACATACATGAACATGTGACACATGACATACAAGAATTCTTAGGGCTCCTCAGTTATTTTTAGGATTAAAAAGGTCCTSAAATCACACCATTTGAGACCTGCGCTGTCAGACAGTGTTGTGCGGGTTGGTGGGAGGAAGGTGAAGAGTCATGGGGTGTTCGTTTGGCACAGCCCCATATGCGCAGGGAATCCTAGCTGCTGCGGTTTCTCATGATTTCAGTCATCATGTAGGGAGGTGGCAGGGACCCCATGTTTGCTAGGTTTATTGTAACTCCACACAAGCTAGAGTTACCTGAGAGAAGGGAACCTTGATTGAGAAAATTCCTCCATAAGATTGGGCTGTAGATAAGCATGTAGAGCATTTTGTTAATTAGTCCAGCTCATTATAGGTGCTGCCAACCCTGGGCTGGTGGTCCTGGACTCTACAAGAAAGCAGATCCTGTCCTATTCCTTCAGTAAGAGAGTGTAGTGTGGAAGTGTAACCCAAAGCAACCGTTTCCATCCGAATTTGTTTTTGGTTATGGTGTCTCATCATAGTGATGATAACCCCAGCTAAGAGCACCAAGTGTGGAGAGGAGGGAGGGTAAGAGGAGAGTCGTCTGCCCGCCTCAGGCTTGGCTTAGGTCTGGCTTAGGTCTGGCTGGAGGAGAAGGAGTGGGAAGTGGGGGGGGGGCTCAGGAAAAGAGGAGGAGTGTGGAGGGAGGGAATGAGGGGTCAGGAAGACAAGGAGTCGGCATGCAAGAGCTGGGTTCCTGTTCCCCAGGCTGGCTCGGAAGCTCTCCTCCTACGGCATGGTGAGGGACCAGGTATGGCAGATCAGAGGCGTTTGTCTCAGGGAGAGAGAGAGAGACAGAGACAGAGACAGAGACAGAGACAGTCAGACAGAGACACAGAGACAGAGAAATCCTCGTGGGACAGTCACGTGAAGGATAAAGGAGCAAAACAGGGAACGGATGAGGGCCTGCTGAGATAGAAAGCAGTTTCTCAGGTGGTGCATGAGAGCCAGGAGGCTTTTCCTGGGCCTACGTGGCAATGGTGCTGCTGTTGCTGACTGGAGCACTTGAACCTCTGTGCTTTGTCTTAGGAGCTTGACAAGTGATCTGAGGGAAATGAGCAATGCTGAGAAATGAGATATTTCAGAACTAGCATGCTATTCTAACACTTACTAAGCAGTGGTACTTTTCAAATGTTCTTTGAAAACCTAGACTGTTTCCTAAACATACTTGGGGTTACACTTCACTGCAAATAGGCTCTGTGTGTGTGAGAGAGAGAACACATGTTCAAGTACTTACCAGGGAGAGAGTCAACATGTGCATGTCTTTCTGTCAGAGAAAGAGGGAGGGGTAGAGACATGCAGTCACCAGATGTAAAGAGTTGGGGTCCGAGCTTGGTTTATGTTAGACACCATTATTTTATTCATTTTTCCAAGTTAGTTTAGAAGCCGTTTACTGTTTTTCAGCTTCTTGTACAGCGATACAGCCTCACAGACACTTAAGAACAAGAACATGTTAATTCTCCCTACCCGAGCATCCTGAGGGAGGGTGTRACAGTGCTGTGTAATATCTATCTAGCTCTTATTAGCTACTGAGACTTGGGTTCATTCCTGACTTTGTGTCTGTCAAGCTCAAGTGATGAAAAAGGAGAAGAACACATCATGTAGTCAGTCTAGGATTCTGCCACCTATTCATGGCAGTCCCGCAAGGCCCCAGACTTCCCTTCACTCGGGTGCTGGTCTTTGCCCGAGCCACTTGTGTTTTCGAACCTTTATGTCTTCCATCAGTAAGTACATTTATTATTCATTGTTGCTGCCCAGTGGAAGGGAAGTATATTTCTATGATCAGCAATCTATTCTTAGACGCTGGGAGTCCATTTTAGTGAGGCATGTGGAATTTAGAGTACTTTGAGAAGCTTTGTAATGGTCTTAGAGTGGAGTATTTCTGTTCCCTCATTGATTTGCTAGGAATTCTAAACCCTACAGCATCAGTATTTTATATATTC
>BDUI01010375.1:29999-40672 GCA_002335545.1 Apodemus speciosus
ATTTTTGAAGTTTTATATTTTCTAAAATGGCTGTTAAGTTTTGATATTGGATTTAAGTAGAATCATAAAATAAGTTGCAAAATATCTCTCTGATTTTAAGAAAAGATTTTTGACAAGGGTATTCTTTTTCTGATTCAGCAGTTTAGTTATAGCATTGTCTCAAATTAATCATTTTATAGTATGGAGGCACAGCCTATATTTTTTGATTTTTGCATATATTTTATTTTGCAAGAAATTTTTAATTTCATATATAGAGTTAAATAGTTTTTTTGTTGGCATACTATTTAATTTATTGGTTAGTTGTCAAACACAGGCATCCAACAATTAAATTTTGTATTAAGCATTTTTATTTTTGAGATAAAAAATAAGCTAAGCTATGTAACCCAAGCTTGCCTCTTCTTTTAAATTATAAACATCTATCCCAATATCTGACTAATATTTGATTTGACTCTAATTTTGCTAGTAATCCAATCATAGGCATACAGTCTTTCCCACAATATATTAACCTTTAAATATATTTAAATATGAGACKTTGGTAATGTCAGTGTGTAATGGGTGATTAGTGTTTAATCATGTACTTGAAATAGTTGTGCATGCTTTAGTCTTATGAAACATTGCTGTCTTCTATGTCATGTAGGCTAAACAGAGAGTTTGCACTGATACATTTGTTCCATTCACTGTGTGCTAGAGTGTTTGAGATAGAACTGTTATTGGTCTACACACCTATAAAGTCAGGCCTGACAGACTGAAGCAAGAAGATCATAATTTTAATACTGCCTGGGATGTATAGGAAGAACTTTACTAAAGCAATCTGTCAATCAATAACCCAAACAAGCAGGCAAATAGGCTAACACTAACAAAGATAATTATTGCTCATAACTTAGTACCTGTTCCTTTACTCTCTTAAGTTYTATCTTTTCCTAAACATTTTAAAGTTCAATTAGAATAAAGTTGTGTGTGTGTATTCTTATTTGATATCTCATTATTACTGTGACTTTTTCTTTCATCTCATAATATCAGCCTCCTTTTAAAAGTTATTAAATTTATTTTAAGTGTAGGAGTGTTTTCCCACCCAGTATGTGTGTTCCGAAGACAGACAAGAGATTCACATCTGGATCAGGACTGAAGCTACAGATTTTTTTTTTCCTTTTTCAGCCATCATGTAGATGCTAAGACTTGAGTCCTCAAGAAAAGAATTTCCTTTTTCTTGCAGCTCATGTGTTGTCTATTTTCTTTGAGAAGAAGACACCAAGACAGGATTAAACATAGAAAAGGTATTGGATGAAATGTTGGGGAGGAACGATGGTAGGCATTCTACAGGAGTGAGAGAACCATCTGATGCCTAGGTCTTTCTGCTGTGAGTGTCAAGGAAGCTGATTATAGGAATGGCAATCTGAACCTTTTGTATAGTGTCTAAGTCAAGCACATAGAAAGTTTTAAAATCAAGTTGCCCATCAGRTAAGTATTCAAGCTACAATCAGTRATGGATGGTAGCACCCCACATGAAGTATGCCATAGATGGAAACACAGRTTCAGAGAATAAACTTGGTGTTTCCTGTCTTGACTATTTTTTGCAACAGACATCTGTTAGGGGTTGGTCTGGTGCTGTGTATACAAATGGTAAATTCTGATTCCCCAAGATCTGGTTGCTCCCAGAGAAATGAATGCTCATGCGCACTGGTCTTTGTTGCACAAACTTTATTCTGCGATGCAATTTAAAGCTATTGGCTAAGTAAAAGTGGCTATAGACAATCACTGAGGAGAATATAGGTATGTGGGACTTTTATTACAGGACTCACCAGCACAGGTAGGGACCTCAAGAAGAAGGAAAGAGGAGAGAAGAAGGAGGGAGAAGGAGAAAGGAGACAAAGAGAACATGGCGCCTCCATTAGACATAATGGACCAGGAGCACATGACCGAGTGCCCCCTGAGGGCAGTCTGATGGGCCAGAAATAGACTAGGTGAGATCAAAACAGCAAGTACTTGGGAGCACAGTTGGGGAATTAACAATCTTCTGTATAGAAATATATATTAGGTGTAATATGTCCAGTAATGGGACTAAAGCTGATTTTAAAAGTCCATACGACTCTGCCTCTATTATTGGAGGTCTGCTTGGGTTATACTAATAACTAATAGAGTCATTAAATTAAATTAAAAAGATAATTTACAGACACCTGAGTGGCATGTATCATGTCCTGACATTTGTGCCTTCCACAGAAACCTACTTTTTACCACGTGTTCAGAGAAGCACCCCTTCTAATGTTCTCATGGCCTTTGATATATGAGGGCACACTTTGGAAGTAGTCAGTCCATTGAAAAATATTCTCCTTAAAAATTTCATCTGTAATATCTGTTATTCAAATGTATCATAATTATTATTTTAAAAGTATTCTTTTATATTACATACTATTTAGAAGTTGGGTCCTTGAGCCAAAGTCCTATATTCTGTTTGGGTACATTCTCTTTGCTTATTATATAGCTAAATGTCAGCTGCAAATATTCATCTTGGCACCTTTTAATTTGGACAATCCTTAGTACCACTTACATTAGTTCACATTGTCTAAGAGTGAGAAAACAGAGAAAGATCAGACTTTAAAAACGTGTATTGGAGAAAAAAATTCCATGACAAAGATAGAAAGATAGAAACAGACAGGAGAGAAAGGAGAACCCTATAGGAAAAAACAGGAAATATGAAAAGTGTAGAAATACGTGAGTCAGGCAAAGTTGTTCTGATATGTTTTCTTCAGTATCTAATGTGAACTCTTCGAGTGACAGTTGCCTGCTATGTCTTACTGTGAGTGTCTAGTCATTTGCTGAAAATAGCTTGTGAGAAGGAAGGCCTCAGCATGGACTGGGCATTGGATTCTGCCCATAGCCTCCAGAACTGTCAATCTTTCATAGACCCTGAAGAAGGACATCTAATAGCTACTGCAGTACTATTTTTCTGTTTGTAATGCTTGCATACAATTGTTTGATATTTTATTATAAATTTTAATGTTATCAATTTGGGACAGTAAGTTTGACACTTTTACTACAGCTGGAAATTGTAGCCTGCCAGTGTGTGTGTTTTTACTTATTATTCTTCATGACTTTGAATATATATACCACGTCATGATATTGACAAGTAAGCATGACAATGGAAATAATGGGGAATTGTGTGATTAATGTTGTGCACCATCATACCACAGTACTTTTCTTTTTTAATTGAATTTTCTGATAAATATCTCATTCGTCTAATCTTATCTTGATATTTTCCTGTAAGACAGCGGTAAGAATGAGATGGTACCAAGTTTAACCCATCACAGAAGAGACAAGCACAAGAAGGGTCTATTTCACCCCAAACCAATGATAAAGCATGATGAAGTCTGGAGTGTCAGGACTTTATTTGCAACCTTTCTGTGGTTTGAATGTCCATGCACCTATTCAACAATACTCTGACCCTCATAAGGCAAAAGTTTAATCCGGGATTATGATAAAAATGAGAGATTGCAGCCTCTGGAAGCAAAGGTATCAGTGTCCTAAGGAAAGCAGCCACATGGAACTAACTCCTACTGTGTGTGCCTCTGAGGTTATAGGAGAAGGTGGACCCATATGAGACAGTGTGTCCTYACTAGATGTGATTTTTTTTTTGCCAGTAGCTTGATCTTAAAATCACCAAGCTTCAGAACTGTCAGAAATAAATATTTGTTATTTATTATATGCCTTATGCAGGTTACAAGATAATTATGAATGCATGAGTGATATCAGTGAAAACATGTCACCTGATATGACGCTGAAAGAGAAATGACTTGCTCCATAATTAGAAATGCTTCCCAGTTTTTATTATAATATTTTTGTTTTGAGATTATAATATAATAATATCATCTTTCCCCTTTACTTTCATCCCTCTAATTCCACTTATGTTCTTTTTCAAATCCATAACCAGCTTTTCTTTAATTTTTATATACATATTAAATATATCTGTAATAATACTATATGCATGTATTTATGTATCTATGTGTGCATGTATGTATGCATTCCTAAATACAGAAATAAAACTATTTGCTGAATCCAATTAACTCTATTCGTCATTACATGTTTTCTGGATTAGCCATTTCGTATGGATAACCAGTTGATGTGGTCTTCCCTGGGAAAGACTATTTCTTTTGCTCTCAGCATTCCTTAGTTGCCTATAATTCTTTGTCTCTGGCTGAAGTCTCCAGAGCTTTTCCCCTTCCCCTTTAGCATGTTTATTGGTGTCATCATTGCTCAGGTCATGGGTAGAACCATAAGACTCCATGGGTGTAGCTTCTCTGGCATTGCTAGGAGGCACAATGTCACAGAAAATTTCTTGTTCCACTTACTTTTACAGTCTTCTTTTCCCTCTTCTGAAATGATCCCTAAGCTTTAAATGCATGAGTTGGGTTGTAGATTATCAAGTAGGGTTGGGTTTCACAACTCTGTGTTTAGATACGATGTGACTTTCTGCAACTGTGTCTGTTGTAAAGAGAACATTCATTGATGATGGGGAGAATTGAACTTATCTATGGATATAAGGAAAAATATTTGGAATACAATTAGTGATTATACTGGTTTAGTGAAGTGATGGTTTTAGGTCCTCTTTCAAGATCCATGACTTCTCTAGCTCTGAGGAGTTGGCTAGATTTCCAGTAGTCGGCACGAATTCCCTCTATGTGAATGGGCCTTAACTATAATTAAAGAGCTGCCTTTGGGGGCATGGTCTTTTATCTTCATTTGCATGCAAATCACAAATCTAGGAAGGGAGCTGTGTTTAAATATTAAGAACTATGATGCCTTTGAGGCAGAGAACACTACATCATTCTTTTTTTTAAATATGAACTCAGCAAGATTGTCTTTACTAGGAATGATGAATATGGTCTTTAAACCCATGGTAGTCAGTAGAACTGAAGATAAAGATTTTCATTCATCAATACAAGATTCACCAACTCTAAGATCAAGGTCCTAGATGGATCTCAAAACTGGGCCACACCCTCTGCAGGAGACCTACATAAGGACACTGAAAGAAGGAAGACTCATTCTTCCTTGTCTGCTTGCCTGTGGGACTTAGCAACTGCTAGATCCTTGGACTTCCATCCACGGCTGCTGCTGACCATTGTTGGGGAGTTGGACGACAGACTGTAAGTCATCAACAAATTCCCTAACTAAATAGAGACCACCCATATATACTGTGACTCTAGAGAACCCTGACTAATACACTGCCATAAGCTTTTACAGAAAACCTGAAATTTTAAACTTCTCTAGAAAACAATTCCTGAACTGAAATTTCACTTTCCCTTGAAAGTTTAGTTCATGATCATTATAAAATACCATAGATGGTTTTTGTACTTTAGCTCCATCAGTGATTAATCACATACAACACTTTTTGAGGCTTTTCTCTGATGCTACTCAGTAATAATACATAATTTGATTTCCATTAGTCTCTAAAGATATTGAATATATGAATTTGGAGTTCATTCACTTGTACCAGTGGACCATTCCAACTCAGAAAAAGTGAGAGTGTTAATAATTACCCTCCTATAAATTCAGTGTTTTCTCTTCTGCTAACTACAGCATTCTCCTGTATGCAAACTATGCTTCTAATTCCATACAAATCAACCTGTTTACTTTGACTATTACTCATGCCAATTGTGGTCGATTGGGTATGCTTGGCCCAGGGCACGGTATTATTAGGAGGTATGGCCTTGTTGGAGTAGGTGTGTCACAGTGGGGGTGTGCCTCCTAACCACACCAATGCCATTCTTCCTCTTGTGGCCTTCAGATGATTATGTAGAACTCAGATCTTTCTGCACCATGCCTGCCTGGATGCTGCCATTCCCTCACTTTGATGATAATAGACTGAACCTGTGAACCTGTAAACCAACCCCAATTAAATGTTGTCCTTATGCTTTGGTCATGGTGTCCACAGCAGCAAAACCCTAACTAACACAGGGACTGGGGTATTGCTATGCAAGACTTGACCATGCTTTCCCTTGGAAGAATGTGGATTTTGGGACTTTGATTTGGAAAAGAGTGGAATGCTTAAAGTGGGACTTTATTGGCTATTCTAGTAGGAATATGGAAAACGTTGTTGTTGAGTGTGATTTGAATTGTGCAGACCTGGCCCAAGAGGTTTCAGTGGAGAAGAATTTCATTATGTGACCTAGASACTATTTTTGTGGTATCTTGATGTAGAAAATGTGACTGCTTTTAGCTCTTGTCTGAAGGATTTACCTGAGGGTAAGTTAAAGAGATGTATATTAATTGCATTGACAAAGGAAGTCTCAAAAAAAAAAAAAAAAAAAGCCCAGCAGAGACTTTGTCCTCTGGTTTAGTCTCATGAAGAGCATTCTGATCAAGAACAGCAAGCTAAAAAAGAAAAAAATACAAAATGTATTGTTCAAATAATAATAAAGGGATACCAGGAAGTAAAACTAGCCAAATCCTGTGTTCAAAAGAGATTAAGGGAGGAGTGATCTTGGGGCAAGATCCCAATTATTGTTTGTGTTTGCAATTGAACAAGATATAGTTTGGACTTTTAATCCTGACAGTGCCTATGGACAAGCAAAGGAAATTTCTTAATAGAAATATATCTGTTCACATGTCTATTGTCCATCACATAGAGCTATTGTGAATAGCACAATATTGCTTATGCCTTGAGATCATGCTTATAACAATCTTAGGGTCTTTTATTTCAGGTTCTCTATGTAACTGTTCAAAGTATGTGGATGAAGCCATTCCTTAAATTTATTCTCCACTGTCATTAATGGCGATACATGTGATGGCTATTTTCAGGGAAAATATGGGATTCTGCTATTTGCATTTCTCTGAGAGGTACATTATTTTAAGAAATCCACATTTCTACGGTGAAAGGAATTTCCATCATGTTTCTAACACCTAACTTCAGCATATTGAATATCACTGAAGGAATTAGGAAAATAAGTGTGTTGAATTGGTACTTGGAGGCTTATAGGAAAATAAAATGGACTAGAAGAAAAGTAAAACTCACTAGGAGATTTTATTGAACAAGTTATGCTCAAACAATATATTCTGATCACAGCTTTCTCTACCCTAACCCCTCCCTGCTTTACCACCTATAGAACTACATACTCTTAATTTCTCTCTCTCTCTCTCTCTTTAGAAAATAAACAAACTGGAAAAACTGCTCCAAAAACAAACAAGCAAGAATAAATGTTAAGGAAAACACCCAACACATGCAAGTGTGCCTGTGTACATATATGTGTTCACACACACACACACACACACACACACACACACACACACACACACACCATTGAGTCACAGAAATGGAAAAAATAATATATAAGTAAAAGATCAGTTAGATTAAAAATTCCCAAACAGAACAAAATAAGACCTGCTGGGCATAAGACTGACCCTTGAAGGCTAGGCAAATATACTCAGTGAGACTCCATTGAAAAAAACCAATTATTTTTTGCAAGCCGATGTTAATTGGAGATAGCTCTTTGGTTAGTCATGGGAGTTTGCATCTATTTCCCACTCTCAGTGCTGCAACAAGTGGGTTGAACCTAGGCAGGCCACAGTCTCTGTGAGTTTATATGCGTTTCTGTCCTGGGTGTGTGTGTGTGTGTGTGTGTGTGTGTGTGTGTGTGTGTGTGTTTTCAGGAAAACACTGTTTCCTTAATGCCCTTCTTCCCCTCTGAATCTTCCAGCATTTATGCATCCAATTCCATATACTTCCCTGAACTCTGAAGGGTGTGTTTGATGGAGACGTACCATTATGACTTACTACTGTTCCAAGGTTTCTCACTCTCTCTCCATTTTCCAATTGTGGATCTCTGTGTTAGTTCCCACCTACTACAAGAGAAAGCATTTCTGATTATGGCTGAGTGAGGCAATCTATGGGTATAGAATAATGTCATTAGGAACTATTTTATATCTATGATCTTTTAGCAAAACAATAGTATTTGTTTTCCCCTAAGTTCCTATCTAGTCATAGGTTCTTGGCCACCCAAGCAGTATTAAGCATGGGGTGAGACTTAAACCCAATCAAAGAGTGGCTGGTGACTCCTACTCTTTGTGGCATTATTTCATCAGCATATCACCCAGGAAGTTCGTACATCACAGGATCTAAAACTGAGTTGGTGGTTACCACTACTCTGTGTATCATCTCTGTATTTATACATACTGTAAGCATATCTATTGAAGACTTGGAAGCTAACATTTGCATGTAAGAAAATACACATCATATTTYTCCCTTTGGTTTTGGGTAATCTCACTTGGGATGACTTGTTTTCCAACTCCATTCGTTTACCTATATATTCCATGATTYCATTTACAATGGCTGAATAATATTTTATAGTATAAATGTTTCACATTCTCCTTATCAACTTGGTATGTTTAGATGTCAGTTGGGTGAGCATGAGAAGTTTGAAGTCTTCTACTTGAAGCTTAGTAGTGTGGCCCCATTTGTTGAGGATGTTTTGCTTTTCCAGTGTGTGGGCTCGACTTCTTTGTCGAGAGAAAAAGGTAACCTTAGGTGAGTTAAATTCTATTGATGTCTTTAATTCCATTCCATTACTTAATATGCCCAACTTATGGTGACACCATGTTGTTTTATTACTGTAGCTCTCTGTCCCTTGAGAGTGGGATGATGATACCTCCATCCATTTAGTATTCAAGATTATTTTACCTGTTCCCTCCTAGCAATTTTAAGTGATTTTTGCTTATCTTGACGTTTGAAACATGTTAACTATTCATTTTGGACATTTTATAGAATTTTTCTTTAAGATCTCTCTGAATGCCAGGCCAGTGATATTTGCTGTCTGGTTTGAACAGTAAGAACAGTTGCCTTCGAGGCAAGTATATCTGCTCTGATACTTTCTGTGCAACAGGGAATAAGCCTCCACTGATCAAACCATCAGTACATAAGGGCATCACATGGCTTATAGCACAATATCCTGAAGATGATGTGCAGAATCACRCAGTAATAGAAATATTTAATAGCTCCATAGTAAGTTAATGTATAACATTATGATTGGAAACGGGAATACTTTSAGYGAGAGATTGCGCATGGAGACATATTGAATGCTCARTATGGCGTTTATTTGCATGAGCAATGAGCAATTCATATAAATGTTCACAAATGATCACATGGTTGCACATAATAGCATTCAGTTGCACTTACCTGAATGTTTTCATATTGCTCTGAGACATATTCAGACAGCAAGTCTGAAAGCATACATTAGAGCTTATGATAAATGTAAATAGGTCCTGTTTATAGGATTCCAGATCATCTACCTGTATAATTTTCTGTTGGTCTCTGAGTCTTTTTTTTTTTTAAAGCAAAGTGTGAAACAAGAACTACTTTAAAGGCCTTTCCTGAAGACGTATGTCACAAAAGTACAAAGGATTTAGTAGTCATCTTAGTGTATTTTTATAGTATAATGAATTATAATGRTAGACTTCACATAATATTTTAGAACATTGTGAAAACAGATATGACCAATTTACCTTGAAGGATGTGGAGAAAGCTGGTTATGTGCAGTGCGAGGCATGAAACACAAGTTCTGGTTCTTTGTGTCCTTCATCTCTGTCCATGTAGCCTCCTATCTGGATTAAACTGTTCCTGTCACTGATTCAAGCTCTAAGATGCTTTGGGGAGGATGGCTTAGATCCAAGAAAGCACAGAAATTCACAAATGTACAGATCCTGTAGGAAGGAGAGAATTACACACACACACACACACACACACACACACACACAAAACCCAATATACTTTTCTTTATTGTTTTTTCTCCAGCTTTATTCATTATTTTTTCAGTTCATAATTTATCAAGTTAACACATTTACAGTCTTGTGTAATTACCATTTGTGTGTGTGAAAAAGCATTYAAGAGCAAATGGTTTAGCCAATTCCAAGTGTGAAATACAGTCAACTACCAGTACAAGACTTTATAATTTACCCCAAGGACACGTTCTTTGCAGCTAAAATGTTTTACCTCTTAACCACAGCTACCACTCCACTCAGGACCTCTATGAATTTGTGTATTTGAAATTTCACATAGACTTGAAATTATACTGTTTTGTCTACTTTTATTTAGTACAGTGTTTTCCATGTCTGTACAAGGAGTTAGTTTCATGCCACTTTCTGAACTTAAAAAGTACTTCATTGTGTACAGGCAAACACATGTGCATGCACATGCACGCACATGCACATGACCACACTCATTTATACTTACTTCACATATCACACTTTCTTCATTTCAATTAYCAATAAATATACAAATTGTGTTGCATCTTGAAAATTGTGAATAATTCTATACTATGAGAATCATTACTTATCTTTTGGCCTATGTTAGATATACATCTTGAGGAAGGTTTGGAATCATCTGCAAATATAATAAATATCCACTTTTTTCTGTATGGGTGGTAACAATTTCTATTTCCATCAATTGCATACAAGAATTCATTTTTGTTCCTGCCCTCATCTACGWTTGTTATTTCTTGTCAGTTTTAATTACAAAGCCATTATAGAARTATGAGGTGATATYTCAACTGATTTTTATCTTTCATCTATCTGATGATACTAACATTTTTCCATATACTTGGTCATTCATATTTTTCTGTTAATATAATTACAACAGTAAAGTGCTGTCAATTAAAACACATGAAGGATTAGAAAGATGCATAAGCAGT
>BDUI01010378.1:0-11209 GCA_002335545.1 Apodemus speciosus
AGGCCAGCCTGGTCTACAGAGTGAGTTCCAGGACAGCCAGGGCTACACAGAGAAACCCTGTCTCGAAAAAAACCAAAAAACAACAACAACAAAAAACAAACAAAAAAACTATTAACATTAACTTTGAAAAGGTGCTTGCTGGGAAATTACTAAATTATGTAAATTTTTTAGGAATGATTCTGATTTATTAACTTGGACTATAGGATTTAATAATTGGACRGTAGTGGCTTTTAAAATGTGACCCTCACTGCCAAATGCTTAGCTCTGTAGTAGGGAAGTGCTGGAACAGCAGGAGGGAGTTAACATTTGTTAGTAATGACTGGCACTTAGTAAGGAACAATTTTATCTATTTAAATGCTTACACTATTGATAATGGGAATTTACAAATCAAAYCAAGGCCATGCAGGGTTTGGTGACTCCAGACAGCAAGCAGTGTCAATCCTGACCATGCTCGCCCTGGATTCCTGCATGTTCAGACCTCCATAAGTAAACATCCGTGCGTCACGACCTGCACCCAACGTACACAGACTGATTGTACAGACAGCGAAGGTCCAGTGCTACTTGAATAAGGTAGGCAGTCCTGCTCTCACTGGTCCTCTGTGGGCGAAGGCCCGGAAACACACTTGAGAAGGAAATAGTAATCGCCTCTCCTACTCTCTGTCTCCAAGACCCTCTTTTGGAAAGCGTATCCTACAGAATATGCCAATGCAGTGTTAATACGAGACTTTTTGGCCCAGGTGAAGTGGTTCCTAAAGCCAACCCATGTAGTTCATCAGGTGTTCAGTTGAGGAACAAGTAGACGAGGCACTTAATTTTAAAATAGCCCTGGGTTTGGTATACTGAGTATGACATACGGTGTGCCCTTAATGAGTCTCAAGAACTTTTTTGCAAAGATCCATGGTTATTTGGATCCMTTGCTATTGGATGAGGCAGAACATCCCGACAGAAAGCAAGAGATGGAGCGAGTGGCTCATGCCATCATAGACGAGAGGAAGAGAAAGAGAAAGGAAGAGGCCGGGSACAAACGATACCCTTCTAGTCGGGTTCTACCTCCGGATGGCCCGTTCAGCTCGGACTTCATGAGTACTGATGAAGTTAGCATCCTCAGGTTCCGTGTGTCTCTCAGCAGGACCCCCATGCTGGGGTGTCAAGCCTTCAGCGCCCAGTGTTTCTATCCAAACCACAGCAGAATGTAACAATGTCTCCTTCGTTAAGGAGACGCCTGGGACCTCTAGCTCTACCTTTCACTCACCTCCGGGATCATACACTTCCCTTTTGTTCTTTATATGATAACCCCTCACTCTGTGCTTGCTTCTGCCTTTAAAAAAAAGGGGGGGGAGGGGAAGTAGCATATTTTATTATTTTAAGTGTTTGCTACATGTACCATGTATGTCTTTACACCACTTGTATGCAGCGCCCACAGAAGCCAGAAGAGAGGGTACRTGAATCACAGGCAATTCCAGACAGTTGTAAGTTGCCCTTAGTTGCTGAGAATTGAACCCCGGGGTCCTCTGGAAGAGCAGCCAGTGCTCTTAACCACCGAGTCATTTCTCCAGCCCCCGTTTTGGCTCCTTGAGATGGGAGTTCATTGAGAGCAGAGTCTGCCTCCGGCTCCTTCTTGTAAAACCACCCCCAGAATTGTAGTTGACAGTTGAGACGATACCTGAGCGGACAGGGGAAGGGCAAGGGTGGCTTAGAAATGCCACCATTCAGTGAATCCCCATGTCAGATGTCCTTCGCTCCTCTCCGGTTTATAGTCCGCCAATGAGTGTTCGCTAGTAGCCTAGTGTGTACAAGGCACTGTTATKAAACAGCTGAAAGGAAAAGACTTGGATAAGGAAAATTGAACAATTAAAATCCCCTTAACCGTCTACAGAGCTCTCTTGTGCCCACGGTTAAGACATGTGGACACTATCGGCCAGCATTGCTGTTAGTAACCCTAGAGTCCTCATCAGAGGGCRCTAGGCATATTTCTTGGTAAGGTAAAACAAGTCCAGATACTTTTTTTTTGCATATAGAATCTAACCTAGACTAGTGCCTACAAAAATAATAGGTTAGGTTTTAAATGATGCTAATAGTGTACATCTCAGATTAAAAGGGGCGTGGGGAAGTGTCCACAATGATAAAAGGACTGTGTGGATGATACAAAGAAATGAGACGTAACCACACTCGGGACTGTCTGAGGCAGCTCTTTCCTGTAATATTCCCCGTGYTGCTGATGCCATTCAGCAGTCTGCAGAAGTCGCAGTGGCACGCTGGTGGGACRGAAGCCAGCCACTAAGTGCTTGCAGCCCAGCGATCCTAATTAAATTATGGAGGATCCCATTTATTTTTTTTTTCTCCTTAGAGCGCTTCATATATTTAATTCATGGACACGAAAGCGTCTTTGTGCGGATTCCCACCTTCCCCTTTAGTCTCACTGTGTGGGGGGAGGGGCCCGCATGTTAGACTACGAAGATAATCAAATAAACCTCTTCTCTGCATTATAAATGGTTTATCATCTGTGACAGAGACACTAACCTTAGCAGCTGAAAAAAAAAATTTTGTCTCTAACTGCCAGAATGTACTTTATCATCTTGGAGTAAATAATAAGTACATTTAAAGGGCAAGCAACCCAGGCAGCCATGCAGGAACTAACAGCATGTCTGTCGGAGTCCGGGCTCTACGGTCTGTCTGCATTTTTGAGTAGATCGTATTAAAGCCCTGGGTTTCCCAGAGTCCTGCACTGCTTCGCCTCAGATGATGTCATCTGCTTTGATTGATGACCAAAGAATTGGTCCTGGACATTGCACCCACTCCCACCCCTCCACCCCACTCCCCCCCCTAAGTACCAGGCTCCCTAAAGGCAGGAGCTGTCTTAATTTTCTTACATATCATTATGGTATATGATGTAGAATGCGAGTAATAGCTCATAATTCAGAAAGATAAATGTCCCCTCTGGGCACTTGGGGGAGGGGATGTTGTCTCTGATACCTGGCTTTCCAGAAAGTGTATAAGGTGAGTCAGGTTAGGAAAGGCACTCATCCGAAGAGGGTAGGKAGCATGGGCAAGATCACGGAGGAAGGACAGCTTTGGACTTGAATAGAAGGTCTCAGGATGCTGAACAGGGGCCGGGCAATTCTAGACCGTGGGAGCGCAGCACAAGCCCAGAGGCGGCCACCCACTCACGCTTGATACGCGCGCACACACACACACACACACACACACACACACGCACGCACGCACGCGGCCACCCACTCATGCTTGATACACACACACACACACACACACACACACACACACACGCACGCACGCGCGTGCGCACACACACACACACACACACACACACACACAAACGCGCGCGCGCGCCCTGGTTGCTGGAGGGAGAACTGAGCCTCGTGGACAGGTGCTACCTGAGCTCCCCCTTCAGTCCCAGTGTTGTTTGTAATGTACTCAACAAGAGGCTCCTTTGAGAAGGGAGTTTATACACAAAAAATACTGAGTAGCAGCCCTCTAAGAGGGTATAAAGAAACCCCTTCTATGCTTGAGTTCTGGGCTCTACATAACCAGGACTAGAGCAAAGGCAACGATGCCAAGGGCAAAAGTCATTGTGAAGAAAAAAAAAGAGTGGGCTGGCTTTCCCCGCCCCCACTTCCGGCCATTGAGACACAGTGATGAGAAGGCTGAGGGTTGTTAGGGGCCGTGAGTCAGGACAGATGTACACACTCTCCCTGAAGTCCGTTGCCTCCTGAAGGCCACTTATAAGCTCACCACCCCGTGTGTATTTATGGAGGTGGGCGTGGCCTTCCCAGAGTCCTCTATGGCCTCAGTTTTTGCCATCTCCCTTTCAGTTCTCGTGTGTAAGTGATAGGATTTCCTTGCCTTTCTCCTCCTTCGTTTGCAGCTTGGCTGCTGTGGGGAAAGGGACTCTGGAGCGCGTTTATAGTATCAGACTTAGCACACATGTCTAACAGAGCTGTCCTCCGCTTTCATCCAGTGACAAAATCTGCCCTCTACCCAAATCGTTTGAATAAAATTGCGGCTTGACATGACAGTCAGGCTTAGTGGCACGTGCCTGTAATCCCAGATCTTGGGAGACTGGGGCAAAGGGACGCAAGCAAGCATGAGACCCGTCAGAAGGGGAGAAAAGAGAAGAACATTGTGTCTGTTCTCAAACTTTAGTTTTTGCATTGCAAAAGCAATTGTTGGTGAAAATTTGAAAATTCCTGACTGGTGATTTCAAATATATGTCATCTCCAATACCCGTGTGATCACTTCCGTTTTTAAAAATGTCAATGAACTATACTCTACTGTAATGTCATTTAAAATTCTAAATCACAACAGGGCCCGCCCCCTGATTGCCCTTCACCTAGTTCATCATGCCTTTAGTATATGGGTTCTGAAGCACAAGTTTCCCTTTTCTATTAGTAAGTGCGATAATCTAATGACCTCAATTAGAGAGGGGAGTAAAAAGGCTCACACATCTAAAAATAACTCCATTATCCACGCRGAGAGGGTCCCGTCTCTGTTTCCTCTGCCCCGGCTGATATTAAGTAAGTGGCAATCGATCAGGATAATGTCTGGCTCTCGTTTCTCATAAATGAAGGGCTGTGGCTTTAAGTAATCATCCGCTGCTTGTGCCAGAGACAGAAGCCCGCAGTATCAGCTTCAGAGAGGAGAGAGAGGAGTCTGAGGCAGTAACCTGCGGGACAGGAGGCAAGGCCACCAGGGCCAATGGCGCTCCTCCCTGTGGAGCTTTGAGTGTAGGCAGACCCCGTGGGAGGCGTGGCCACCGGTGCACTTCTTGGACAGTGCAGGGGGTGGGGGAGTTGGAGAGACCGGAGCTGGAAAATGGGCTGCCCTAGCAGCAAAATGTGCCTCTCTCCTCCCTGTGCAGCAACAAGGGTAATTAGTATTTGTTTACAGTGCTTTTCTAGAAGGGTGTCAGGGACTGCCGGCAGACCCTGTCTGGAACCAGGGGAAAGTGCTTTGAATGAGAAGCAACTCTAGACCGCAGAGGCCAGTCTCGTGGTCCCTGCCACACTGTGATCCAGATGCGCCCGCCCGCCCGCCCGCCGGAGCCCCACATCTAAGGTGATCTCAGGAAGGACACTTTCTGAGAGCCTGGACATTCTYTCACTTCCTAGTTTCACCCTGGCGCCAGGGACTCTCCGTCTCGAACTGTGTCTAATGATTGTGTTTGTATAAGTATGTGTGGATGTGTGCCTGCTACAGCCCTGAAGGTAACGTGAAAATTATTCCTTACCGCAAGACTGATATTTGTTTTTTTTTTTTAAACACTGAAACACCCTCCTGATTTCTTTGACTTCTTTCAGATCTATTTAGAACTGTAGTTGCTTCTTGATGTAATAATCCTTGGAAACTGCTGTGTAGCTGGGTAAAAATCAACTTGATTTCATCTTTAAGAGATTAAAAAAAAATTTTTTTTTGTCCTAGCTTAAAAGCAAACTTTTTTTTTCTTGTTTAGAATATAGGATTGGCCTTGTAACAAAACTTTTTTATTTGCGGACATGGGACAAAGTCCATCTAAATGCCTATGTTTAGAACATTAAATATTTATCTTGAACTGATTAGGCCTTTGTTGCCCTTGGAGGGGAGAGTGCATTCCATCTTAAGTACAGTATGCATTAGCTTAAAGGGTCTACGGATCTCCAGTAAGTACAAGGCTCAAAGCAAATATTTTTAAATGCCCACTTAGTTCCTCAAAGGAAAGTTTCGCTAGGACCTGGGAAAATACAGATTTTTTTTTTTTTTTTTGAAACATGACATTCCTTCACAGCAGAGGGACATCTGTGTTTTGCTGCGTTTTTTAACAACACAGACTGTTAGCTTAAGTGATTCGGGTGATTTGTATCTCGACCTCTGGTCTCATTTCCCTAGCAATGGCAAACGTGTACCTTACTGAAAGGTGACCCTCTTTAAAAAAAAAAACGTTAGTAACTCTCGGTGTGTGTTTTCTGCAGCGGGAGGAAGCGCTGAAGCAACACAAAACCCTCTCTCAAGAACTTGTCAGCCTCCGCGGAGAGCTAGGTAAGAGTCCGTTTTCCTGCCCCTGCCCTGGGTAAAGTTTACTAACGTTGACAAATGTGCTCTTCCCTCCTGCTCTGTGCCTGGAGTTACACCCGGCAGCTGATTTTCTCCTTCGCTCGCATCTGTGCAAACACTTACTGTCGACATTACTTTTGAGTCTTGGCAGTGTGACCTCAAGCTCACAGAATTCCTGGCACCGCTCTGAGTAAGCCGGCACGGCTTTCTGATGACCAAGGCACAAAGCATTGCTTCGTACCAAGTAGACAGGGACAGAGTGGTTTTTGTAATCGTGTGTATTTCCATTGAATAATTATGTCGTCTTTCTTTCTTTTTCTTTTCTTTTTTTCCTCCTGGCCCCACTTTTTTTTATATTAAAGAGTGTTGAAAAAGGTTATTCTCTGATAAGAGTGACTACGTTACACATCCCTGTTGTGGTACAGCGTACCTGTGAGTGTACAGTGAGTCTACAATGAAAGGGATACTGCTTGTTAGGGCCACCCAGGTGAATGAGGCGTGCCCCGTGCTGCTTAGTCAGGATGAGCTGAGAGGGGCGCCTACCAGCTCAGGAGCAGAGCGGTGTGTGCTCTGGGGTGTGTGCGGTCTCTGGGAAGTCCTGCTGTTTGAGATTTTGAGCTCTTGGTGCCTCTGAGGATTCCTAGATTTGAAGGACAAAGACAGTTGCCCTTTCTACCTCAGTTACCTGTAGGAGAGAACTGGTTGCTCTGTGCCCCCCCTCCCCTTGCCCGTCTGTGGGGACCCCCTCACCCTAAGAATTGCCTTCCTGATTTAGCTTCGACTAGATCTGGAGTTGTTCGGTAAACGTCACCTGCCTTGTCCTTGGCCTTGCTTGCTGTGTTGGGAGCGTGCGCAGCATCAAAGGGGGCAGCTAAAGATGGAGCAAATTTTGTTCGTTTAATTCTCAAAGAATCCTGCTTTTCTCTGAGAACCAGACCGTAGTTGAAATACCACCATTCTGATTTGCTGGACTAGAATATTTGTCAACAACTACACCGGCCCAGCCAAGGCAAAGGTCAGGGGCCAGCACACGTGGAGTCAAGATCTTGCCCTTCCCTACGCCTTGTGCCTGCCAGTTGAAGTCCAGGCCAATTCCCAGCTATCCCTTGAGATCCACAACACTAGAGAAGCCACCAGTGCTGACTGGCATCAAGTAACAGAAAGGATGGACCCTTGTGGAAAAATAATTTTGAGGACAGAAGCCACAGCACGGGCAGCCCTGATCCCAGACGCCGTGAAGACCTTCCACTCCTAAGTCGGTCTGGCTGCCTCCSTGTTGGCTACCCCGGGACCAGCTCGACTTGTTTGTGCCACTGTAATGGATACAGACTAAGGAGCCGAGGGAAGAGGGCTTTTTTTGTGAGTTTTGGTGTTCATCGGAACACAGTAGAAAAGGAGATGAGGCTGCCTAGTGATTCAGGTTTCTACTCTCTGAGAGAAGGCAGGACCAAGACAGAAGGGCTCTCTGAGCTCTTTGACTCTGACTGAATGGTGATCCGCTTCAGCACTAAGCAGTTTAAATCGGAGCCCCGTCCACAGCCCTTGCCGTTTATCAGGCACCCTGTCAGGAAACGGCCATCCTTTGTTCCCTCACCTCTGYCTGTGATAAGGAGAGCGTGGCCTGGTGTGTTTTTCCTGCCTCTGTCAAAGTGTCAGGATGTGAGGGGTGGCCTTGTCCACATTGTTCTGTCACCCTAGGCTGGACTTGGAAATGGTGTCATTTCTGTTAACTACTGAATCAGGCAGGCTTGCTCAAGGACCCGGGCTTGCTCAAGTACCTGTGAAGGCATTTGGGAAAAGGTTGGTTTGGCCAGCCAATAGACAAGAACTTTCAAACAAGTGCAATGAAGCTGGCTCAAAAGAAAGTTCTTGAAACTTGTGTTTCAAGATTTGTGTATTGGGCCAGAGTGGAAAATAGATAAAAGTTTATACGTCAAAGCCAAGACCTCAGTTTTCCAACTTGAGGCAATTAAATGTGTTGCACTGTGGTGTCACAGTCTCCAGGGTCAAATCCTTGGGTTGGGAGCTGGGGTGGCTCAGAGCCTATAATGTCACATCTCTTCTGCCCCAGTTTTATTCTCTCTAAAGTGACAGTGTACATGTGTGGGCCACATGGGGTAAGGCATTGCAAAGCACCCATGCCAGGGTTTAACTGCTATTAGCCATACATTGTGAATGTATACAGTTTTAGGTTAATGTCATGGTGTGTGTCTATAATCCCAGTAACTTCCAGAGGCCAAGACAAGAGGATTGCTTCCAATCACAGGCCAGCATAGTGAGTGAAAGGCTGGTCTGATTACATAGTGAGTGCCTGTGCCAAACACACACGCACACGGACACATACGCACTCATAGATTCAGTTTTGCAGCTATGTAGTGATTGGTGACATTGTCTTCTTATGAAAGCATAAACCATACTATGGGAAGGAATCGTCAGTAGATGGGATATGATGCCTCAGGACAGGGAGACCTGAGCTGTTCTTTGCTGCTATTGGCATTTAATGTGGGTTAGTGGAATAGGGGGTCTGCTCTGCTCTGGTCTGGTCTGGTCTGGTCTGGTCTGGTCTGGTCTTTCGAGTTTCTTTGTGTAGCTATGGCTGTCCTGGAACTCAATCTGTACACCAGGCTGGCCTCAAACTAGGAGATCCTCCTGTCTCTGCCTCTTGAGTGCTGGAATTAAAGGTGTGCACCTTCACTGCCCAGCTGGAGATCCAGGCTCTCATTCATACACTCCCAGTTAGGAGTTACTTAACATTTTTGAGCACACGGAGTTTTCCCTTTGATGCTATGTCTGTGCATTTTGCTGGATTATTAGTGTGGAGTCTGAATGGAGTAGTGAAGTACATGAGGTAGGGGGGCCTAGCCCCCCAATGCTTACAGGCCACTTGGAGATCGCTGCTGTCTTCTGACCTTCTACCATCCAAGTATCCACCTTGTCCCTTGGAATAACCAGGCGCTGTCAGAGTCACTGGTCACTGATCACACTGGGCAGCTGTGTGATCTTTCCCTACYGTCTCCCTGAAAACTGGGACAAGGGTCTCACCCTTGAACTATGTAGAGTGAAAGAAACGCCTGAGTCCGGGAACCCTGCAACTGCGATCGTCTGTGCCTTTGCCCTTCATAATCTAATGGCTTCCACCCATCTTTCCCATTGGCAGACTTTCTGGGTGCCTTCTCATTTTGTCCTCTGACAGTCTCTCCCTAAGCTAAGCCTTTTCACTTGACTTGCAACCAGCATGTTTCTCCTATCTGACCCATATTCCTTTATGGGAAGTCCTTTGCTTGGGCAAACCTCTGAGAAACCCCACTGTCTATGCAGAACCAAGCCATGAGGCTTTCCTATGCCAGTGATAAATATCTTGCACTGATGTGGTTAATGTATACTGTGCTCTTCGGTTATCTCCAGACTGTATTGTCTGCAATGAGGAGAGTCTTTCCTACTTCCTCTGTGGGGAAAATTCATAAGCTATGCAAAACCATTTGCCTAGCTTAGTGGCTTATGTCTGTTGGCATTTGAGAGTTTAAATTTTTTTTTATTTTTGGTTTTTTTTTTTTCAAGACAGGGGAGAGTTTAAATTTTAAAGACCAGTGTATAACAAGAAATGCTCTAGAGTTCTACTATTTTGGCATATTATTGTATAGCCCCTTGTGTTTGTTGTTTTGTGTTTGTGTTTGTACCATCATTTCAGCATATCTTATATATAATAATATCTGTTTTGCCATCACATTTTTGTTTGTTTGAGACAGGGCAGCAATATGTAGACTAGGCTGGCTCTAAACTAGATCTTTGTGCCTTTGTCTGACCCATAATATTTTATATGCATTTGTTTGTATGTGTCATCCACATATGTGTGCCACAGCAGATGTGTGAAGTCTAAGGACRGCTTTCAGGACTGGGCTCTTCCCCTTCTGCCCTGCGGGCTCYACCCAGGAACRCTGGTTCTTAGGACKGGTGGAGAGCCGTGGACCCTCCTGAGCTTATCTAGCCAGGCCGTTAGTCTTTATAATCCAATTCGTATCATCTCCGTTTGCATTGAGCATTTCTATAATTCTAGAAAACTCCCTTAAGCCTCCCCTCCCTTAGAGGCAGATATTGATCTGAGTCTCACGACCAAGTAGCAGTGTTGTCTCTTCTTGAGTTTCATATAAATGAAAGTGTCTTCTGTAGTCTCATTCACGTCTGGCTTCTTCGGCAGAGGGCCATGCCTTCTGGGTGTTTTCATCAGTCTTTGGGTTCTTTTAACAAGCCCAGTACTTTTCCAGGGCACCCTGCAGCCTCCCCTGAGGATGTTTTTAATGATTGTGGAGCATCTGTAGAGTGCCATTGCATTAAGACCATATGACTGTGACTCGCAGGTTAAGCCCTTCCCTCCTGAGCTGCAGGGSTGTGCTTCCTTAGAGGCCCTGCCTTCTAGGTGAGCTGGCCCAAAGTCGTGACACTTTCTCCTGGATGGTCCCGGGCTTCCAGAGTCCCCTGCATATCTGCATGGCTCTCTTCACTGTGCTACTCCCCTACTCTGACCTCTCAGAATCTTTCTCTATCATTGTTTTAAGTTCTGTCGAAAACATCTTGTCTTCAGTTGAGTTTCACCCAAATCTTTCAGACAAGTTAATGTTACTTTTTCTACCTTTCTGGTTACTGGGTACACTTTGCAACTTTGTACTTGGAGCTATTTGCTTGTGTACATCTTCCTGCCATTTAGAATTATGAGGTCTTCGAAGGCAAAGCCACTCACACACTACCCTCTGTCAGGGTCGTGGTAGTCCTGTCAGATAGTGGGTGGGCCTAGGGCGCACAGAGGCAGAGAGAGCAGGTAAAGAATAGATTTCTACAACCTAAGATGGAGACAGAGAAGGTGGGGGCTTCTTCCTGCAGTGTGCAAACATTTGAAGGGTTCTGCGCACGAACATTTCCTAAGAACTGCCTTAAAAAGTAATAATTCTGTCTTTCAGAATATATTATAACAGCCGGGCGGTGGTGGCACACGCCTTTAACCCCAGCACTTGGGAGGCAGAGGCAGGCGAATTTCTGAGTTCGAGGCCAGCCTGGTCTACAGAGTGAGTTCCAGGATAGCCAGGGCTACACAGAGAAACCCTGTCTCGAAAAAAAACAAAAAAAAAAACAAACAAAAAAACAAAAACAAACAATAAACAATAAATAGAAT
>BDUI01010379.1:23715-36236 GCA_002335545.1 Apodemus speciosus
ATAAAATTACAAAGTTTCTGTAAGGCAAAGGACACTGTCAATAGGACAAAATGTCAACCAACAGATTGGGAAAAGATCTTTACCAACCCTACATYGAYAGAGGGCTAATATCCAATATATACAAAGAACTCTAGAAGTTAGACTCCAGAGAACCAAATAACCCTATTAAAAATGGGGTGCAGAGCTAAATGAAGAATTTTCAACTGAGGAATATTGAATGGCTGAGAAGCACCTAAAGAAATAAATGTTCAACATCCTTAGTCATCAGGGAAATGCAAATCAAAACAATTCTGAGATTCTACCTCACACCAGTCAGAATGGATAGGATCAAAAACTCAGTTGACAGCAGATTCTGGCCAGGATGTGGAGAAAGAGGAACACTCCTCCATTGTTGGTGGGATTGCAAACTTGTACAACCACTCTGGAAATCAGTCTGGTGTTTCCTCAGAAAATTGGACATATACCCAGAAGATGCTCCAATAAGGAAACATGCTTCACTATGTTCATAGCAGCCATATTTATAATAGCCAGAAGCTGGAAACAACCCAGATGTCCCTCAACAGAGGAATGGATTCAGAAAATGTGGTACATTTACACAATGGAATACTACTCAGCAATTAAGAACAATGACTTCATGAAATTCACAGGCAAATGGATGGAACTTGAAAATATTATCCTGAGTGAGATATCTCAGTCACAAAAGAACACACTTGATATGTACTCACTGATAAGTGGATATTAGCCCAAAAGTTCGAAATACCCAAGATTCACTTCACTGACCATATGAATCCCAAGAAGTAGGAAGACTGAAGCATACTTCAGTGCTCCTTAGAAGGGTGAAAAAGTACTCACAGGTGGAAATATGTAGACAAAGTATGGAGCAGAGACTGAAGGAAAGGCCATCCAGAGACTGCCCCACCTGGAGATCCATCTCATATACAGCCACCAAACCCTGGTGCTATCATGGATGTCGGGAARTGCTTGCTGATGGAAGCCTAATATGGCTGTCTCCTGAGAGACTCTGCCAGAGCCTGACAAAAAGAGAGGCAGATGCTCACAGGCAACCATTTGACTGAGTGCAGGGGCCCCCTAAGGAGAAGCTGGAGAAGGGACTGAAGGAGCTGAGGGGGTTTGCAGCCCCATGAGGGAGCAATATTRTCAACAGTCCAGACCCCTCCCAGGAGTTCCCTGGGACCGGACCACCAACCAAAGAATACACATGAAGGGACCCATGGCTCYGGCTGCATATGTGGCAGTGGATGGCCTTATTGGACGTCTGTAGGAGGAGAGGTCCTTGGGCCTGAGCGTGTYCAATGCCYCAGTGTAGGGGAATGCCTGGGAGGGAAGATGAGAGGGGGTGGGTGGGTGGGTGAGCACCCTCATAGAGGCAGGAGGAGGGGAGATGGGATAGAGGGTTTCTGAAGGTGAGACCTGGAAAGGGAATAACATTTGAAATGTAAATAAAGAAAATATCCAAGGAGAAAAAAAAGAAAAAAAATAAGAAATGAGTATCAAAGTATAAACACCATGCAAATGTTGTATGCATYCAGTGGGATAATCGTGAGGATATGTGGAGAAGAGGACACAGAGGAGGAGTACGTAGGGGAAAGTGAAAATCACCACCAGCTTTCTGCTAAATGTAGAGCTAGGCACCTTGCCCCTAAATCAAAAGCCACCTGCACAGTATTCATAAGCATGTGAAGGCATTGCCATAGGATGATGGGAAAAAGTGAAATTTGAGACCAAACCAAGATCAGAAATCCAAAGGACTCACATGGTCACTTCCATTACTTTAGAGAATATATCAAACTTTTAACATYGTGACATGGTACTGTCATATACAAAGTTCATGCTTGAGAACTGTACAATTTAGATTTTTTTTTAAAAAAAAAAAGATTGCAAAATAAGTGAAAATCTTGTGTTTTAAGTAACTTTACAATTTTGTGTTGGGCCACACTCATATCTATGCTGGGGTGCAAGTAATGCTTAGGCTGTGGCTGGATACTCCTGTTAGAGCCTTCTGAGACATTAATTGAAAAGTCTCACTCTATGGGGTAGTCCGAAGATGATCAGTCTGGGAAGTGGGAGGAAGAGTGCCCACCAGCTTCTTTATAGTGAGAGAACTTGTGTACTGAGGCAAAGGGCCCAAACACCCCCATTCACCTGCTGAAGACATAAGCCAATGTCTGAACGCATCACTTCTGCTGCCAGAACATGTCTTTGTCATTCAAAGAGCTAGAATAAAAATATACAAAAGATGAGGCTGACGGGGGGGGGGTCCTTCATAATTTGTATTGAGTAAACAGTCCCAAGAGATGCAGCTATTTAGAAACCCATCTCACTGCAAGAGCAAGTAGGGGTGTCAGCATTCCTACTGGAGACTAGATAGACTTGAGTTTGAATGCAAAAACCAGATGAGTGTCTGACGTATGTATGGGTTGGAGCATCCTAATTTATGTTGGCAGGGTAAACACTAAGCACTAAGAAAAGACTAGTTTAGGCCAAGTCACATCTCTGTAAGAAGATAAGAAATACTATGTTCTCCTCTGACAGAAGTCATTAATTACCAGACAACAAATACGTTCAGAGATAGTGACAGATTTAAAAATAATATACCTGGCATTTGAAGCTTTGGGCAAGAGGTAGCAGGTTGTAGAGTAAACAACCACACCCTTAAACTCAAAGGAAATAGTTGGCATCCAGCCTTCCTAATTGTGGCCAAAATTCATGAACTCTATCTGTAGGTTCATCGTTTCTTTTTCCATAAGATGGGGGTGGGGAACATTCCAACCCTTCTCTCCGAAGACACTAGGCTCAAATGAGACAGGGTAATGATACATCTTATAAATTCTAAGAATCATGATCACAATCACCATCAGGACCATATTCATTCCTGCCAACATGGGGTATCCCCAGAGTAGCTGGGGCAAGACTGCTATCTCCATTATTGATTTTTTCCAAGAGTCTTCTTCATCTTAAGCCAAGAGCGAAAAAAGCCTTCTGGTTTTTAATGTTACAATGTGTGTACACTAGCATCTCTTAAATTTATATAAAAGTTATACTGACAGATTTATATGGCTTTAAAGATCATAGTGTAAAATGGGTATTCCACCAGAAATATGGATCCTTTCATATGGCTAGTGAGTGAAGACTACAGTCTAAGTGTCTATTGTAGCCATGTGGAGCTTTACCTCCCTCTAAGGTTTTCCAACAGGTAGACATTATGAAGACCCCAAACAGAGCCCAATGGGAGGTTATAGAGGTGAAACATCTACCTTTTCCAATTAGCTTTGTACTCTTCGAGGTTCATGTCCATGGATGATGACTTTAGACAATAGCTTCAAATCAGGGGTTGGAGGCTCTGATCCAGGCTCGTTTTTCCAAAGCTTCCCTTTCCAGAGCGCCCATATTCTCTGTGAGACTGCCTGTGCACAACAGGGGCAGTTCAGGAAGAACTGGAGAGATCAAGTATGTCTTGGATGTCAGTTTTCTCAGGATAAGGCAATCATTTGTCACATCTCTGCCACCTCCCAACTACCCCACCTCCATTAGCTTTCATAGTTTCTCCAAACATCTATAACTCGCCGCTACCAGATTCACTACTATAGCAGAGACAGCCTCCCTTGACAAAGTTCAGTTTCCACCACTTTCAGGTTAAATAGCTGAAGACTTCTTGGCTAAGACAACATTCCTGTGAAGTTTATGTCACCCCCTCTTGACACACAGTTTCAGGGTGCACAGTTGTTTTTCCAAAGTAAATAGAAGGTAGTTTTACTGAAAAGTTTTCAAATATAAAACCAGGAATGTAGAACTTTTTCAACCTTACTAATATTTTTGAATCATCCTACAAATTGAGCCAAACTTCCCTTTAAAGGTGTATATTTTTAAAATTCTCACTTTTTGAAGCCAAATTCTATTATTGGAATGATGGGTTGTTTTTTCCCCATTGCTCATCAGTGAACGCAATACTGTTTCTTTTCTTTTTTGTTCTTTTTCATCTTAATTTGCATTATCCCCTTTATTGTTCTGACTGCATTTATAGATAATTCATCAACTACTCCTATAATTATAAAGATACATCATGATCAAGAAGAGTATAGTGGGAAAGCGAAAGTCAGGACATTTATAGTAGAAAGCTATGTACACATTAATATGTAAATACAGCCTTGCAATTGCACTAGAGCACACAATAAAGTCATCACAGTCTGAGCTTGAGACACAATCATCGTGTGACAAGTATAAACGCAGACTAATAAAACTCTGTTTTGTTGGCAGCTTGAGCCCCATTAGTGGGCTTACCACTGGTGATGTGATTATCTGAAGAGGTGAGTAGATCTTGGAAGAATTTCAAAGACAAAGACACTCCTCCTTTTATTTAAACACAGAACAATTCCCTACATATTAAAACCATAAACAAAGTGGATAAATATATATGTAAACTACAATTGGACCGAAGACTCAGATAATAAATAGATTTGTCTCTTCCCTAAAGGGCCAGGGGGTAGTTAAAAATGGGGAATTCTTTGTTGTGGAAGTGATCCCATGAATTCCATATCACTTTCTTGATCTCTATACTTTAAAGGATAGTAATACTTCTCTAATCCAATTATTTTGACAGTGAAAATATCCCTTCAAATTTCCCAACTGCCAACCGCTGAGGAATGGCTTCAGGCCATCCCAGACAGGCATAAATTGTGAAAGGGCTTTCTTTGCTTCTTTCTCTGTTCTTTTGGAAATGGCAGCATCAACTCTAAGCAAGATGTCTATAATGGAAGAAGCACACCATCTCAGCTGTGGTCTCTGGTGAGAAGAAACATCTTTTGGTTAGGTATGAGGAAATCACCCTATGGTTTCATATGGTCAAGCTGTAGCCTCACGATACTGGAACTGTTAAGAGAATTCTAAGCAATCAGTCCTAGTCCTGGAATTGATACTTTCATTTGTCTTTCTTTAAGACATGACATCAGTGGGGTAGCAGCAAATTTCAAAATAAATGGCAAAGAGGGGGTGAAAATGGAATACAGAGAAACGTTTTAAAACATTGTCTATCCTTTGGCAGAGGTGATTTTGTTTAGTGAGATGTCAAGTTTGCTTGCGCCTTGAAAGACCAACTGGGTCAGAGGTCACATATAGGTGGCATGGGATGGCTTCCCAAGGAGAAGGCTGAGTAGCTCAAACACAAGGTGGGAGCTCGGGAAAGGAGGAGGCGGCTGCCACAAGTCCAGACTCACCGCCTCGTAAAAAAGATAAAAGCTGCGTGCGATCCCTCTGCCAGAGCTCTTGCAGCGTGTGACAGGAACTCTGGTGAAAGGTGGGTGGGAGTGGAAATTGAAAGAGACCCCTTGATGATTTCCTGAGGAAACTCACCTGTTTGGCAATGACTTTGCCCTGTAAGTTTTCCTCTTGCATCCACATGTCCTCATCGACTCCAGACACACAGCAAGATGTGAGTCTTGTGAAACTGGAGAGCAATACTTGGTGTACACAATAGCTCGGATTCAAAGGGTTGGGCGGGCCTGCTTGGTACCCGTGCCCACCCTCCCTTGCTTTTGCCCAGCTGTCAGGCCATCCCGAGGCCCATCCATTCTAGCCAGGGAACACCTCACAGCTCATTTCACATTTATTTCTGCTGATGCCTTAGCATCTCTCCCATGCCTCAACATCAGCCCTAGGCATTCTTCCTCCAATCCTGCCTGTCATTACAACCAGTTTCTCTAAAAATAAAACTCAGTAAAGTGCTCCTGCAAACAGGAAGACCTGAGTTTACTCCCAAGAACTCACTGACTGTGGGTGGCTTGTGCTGGAAATCTTAATTCTGAGAAAGTACAAAATATGTCGCTTTCTGAGGGTTGCTAGCCTTCACGCCTAGCCTACTTAGTGATCTCCAGGCCAGTGAGAGATTCTCACTCAAAAGGCAAGGTGCATCGTTCCTGAGGGATGTCACTCAAGATCATCCTCTACAGGTACACACACACACACACACACACACACACACACACACACACACACATACACGAACATCCACCCACTGAGTTCATTTCAGCATTAATATTAAGACTCGTTATGTGTGCCTACAGTATGGGCAGACCCTGAAACCCTCTAAATATAAGCCAGCAAGTAGACAAATGCCCTCTCTTCTGTACTAGACTGGGCACTGACACTGAGAACCGGGTATGCTCTTCCCCACTGTTGTTACAGTTTGTGTTTCAACCAATCCTCTTCCTTCCTGTAGCACCCATGCATTGGGGGTCATAGGTGGAATGCTTGGCTTCATGGATCTCATGACTCTTGTACTTTGTCCCCGATGAGTACTGTAGCTTCTAAGAACCAGAGTGGGTGGAAGCTGAGGACTCACACCTTCCTCTGATGACTGGGCTCGTCTGTGATAACAAGCAGAGACTCATAAGACTCCTGTACAGTGCTGAAACTCTCACAAAGTCTTCTACCTCGTTGAGATCAAGGGAAATTGATTGTTCTTACAACACAACTATACATATTTCATTTTTAGTAATTCACTTTTAAACCAAATTTTCCTAATAATTGAAGTTCTGTGGAATATGAGTTTTTTTCATAGTCCCTTTTTTCTTTGTAGACTTGCTATCAACCCCAGACATCAGCTGTTAATATTTTACTGAGTGTCCCTCAAGTCTTTTGTCTCGAACAGTATGTAGTTTAGAAATTTCATAGAGAATACATTTTGAATCTTCTGAGGATTTGACACAGGGCCCTGTACATTTTCGGCAAGAGTTCTACTACCACCTCACATACCTACATTCATTTTGCTTTCTTTACTTGAAAATATTCCAGCATTCTCTTCCCCACAATGTTTCTCATCTCCCCTTTTGTTTCCATAATTAACAGCATGATGGAACGTCTTTGAGTACAAAGCCTGTCTCATATAGAGGCCCTCTCTGGCTCTACTTCTGTGCACAGGTCTAAAGGGCATATCATGAGTAAATGTGACTGCCCAGCCAGATCTAGTGGGAGCCCTTGAGTTTCCACCTCTCAGCCTAATTTATTTCATGACTTAATGTTAAAGTTTGCCTTTTTCTTCTTCTCGGTTTCACAAGAAGAAACACGAAACACTGAAACTGGACTCAGAGCCCGCCCCTACCACCCCCCTCGCCCCCCGTTTACAAAGTGTGCTTTCTCAATGTGAGAGGGTGAGAACGTTAAATCTTTCTCAGGAAAAACACACAATGAAATTGGAGATGGTGGGACCCCAGACCCGGAGTCATCTTTGAATGGACGTGTTTTTCCAGTGCTTTCGGGAGGATGGAAAGAAAATCCTAATAAAATAAAAACCAAGACCAACCTCATGTAATTCTTGCTTTGAGGCAGACAGGGCTTCCTTTTGGGTTGCAGGAGTGAACGTCTGTAGATATGAAGAACAGTGGTCTCAGTGTGAGCCCCCAAACAATGATGTGTGTCGAAGGTCGCTTTGCTCAAATACTCAAAAAGACTGGAATGTGGTCAGGAGGCAGGTGAGGCTGGGGTGTCAACTATGGGTGTCCTGGGAGACTTTCCATGTGGACCCAGAGAAGGTCAGGATACTGAAGAAGGGATGATTAAGTGGAATATACTTGGAGTAGTCCAAAAGACAGTAGGTATTTCCACTGAGTCCTATAAAGTCTAAGTTTAGAGCCCTAGAGATCAAATCTATAGAAAAGTAACTAGAACCTTGAGATGATACATGTTTTTCTGTCTACACAATCCTGTGACAAGAGTGTGTTTATTCTAGAATGATTCTCTTCCAGCTAGTTCTAGGATTTTTGCTGGTGGTATGGCTGGGGATGAACCCAGAGCCTTGTGCACACAAGACAAACATTCTACCATTGAGCTCCCTCTCTAACACCAAGGGTTTTTTATTCTCAGAGTGGAAGTGGAGTGCACAATGAGAAATCAGCAGCTCCATCCAGACTGACAGGGGGAGCTCAGGGGGAGCTGAGCTAGCAGTTCCCACGTGTAGGTCCGTGTCTACAATCTAAGCAGCTCAGAGCCAGTGTAGGAATAAGTCTTCTCCGTCACTCACTGCCAAGCAGTGTCTATGTAGGAAATGAGCGTCTGGGAGCAGGGATGTTAGCTGTATTCATTCTGAGGGCTACGGGAAAGCCACATCTGGGTCCTGCCTGTAAGAAGTTCAAGACTCTGATGCATCCTTATCTCCTCCATGTTTCCTGTGGCTATTGCCACAACTGTGACCTGATCCAGACTGAACCCTCCCTTTAGGCTGACTCTTCTCTTTTAGTCTTTAATCATAGTTGATGGCTTTACAACACAAGCAGGTCTYGACTCAACCTAAAAGCATAGTATCATCCACCCCATCAGCCAAACTGTGCTTGGTTCTCTACCTACCTTTGTATCTTCTATTGCACTTCTAGCCAATTTTCTATATTTATGTTCTTCATGTCTTTGTGGTCTCTTCTCACTTCCTCACAATGTTGTCCACCTCTCCCTTCTCATTGCCACAACAGTTCCCACTAGGACCAGAATGACCTTCCTATAACAACCTTACCAGAATGCTCCTCTGATTAAATATTTCAAGTTTCCTAATGTTCCCAGGAGGAAGGTCAAATCTTGGAACACAGCTAACAAAACTCTGCCTCTTTCTCAAGTTGTCTCCATTTCTCCTCTGGTTCTTCACACAGCACATCGCAGATCTCCCTGATGTGCAAGCCTGTTTCAACCCTTCATCCTTGTTTGCAATGTTCTTCTCTCATGGTTCTTTACTTAATTAAGTCTAAACCAGAATGTCCCCAAATGCCAGTGGAGTGTTTGCCCTGTAGCAGCAGCCTTGACATCTATCCTTGACAAAGCCATTCACTTGTGCTGAAATGACCCATCTCTAAGCTCATCTTTTTCAATGCAGTGTGGGATCCTTAGAGGCAGGAATGATCGCTTACACCATGATACTTCTTAAGAAGTTCAAGTAGTCCCAAGACGGACCACGTATATGTCAAGCAGAATGAAAGGATGAACAAGAGAAGCGGTGGGGAAGAATACTGTGCTTGGGGGTGGGGAGAAGCCGAATATAGCTTTGCACCTGTGGCAAGCAGAGGCAAGATGATCACTGGTTTGCTGGCTGTCAGCCTAGCTCCAGGTTCAGTTAAAGAGTCTATCTCAAAGGAATAATAACACAAGGAGCAACAGAACAGGACATCTAATGTTCTCTTCTGGCCTCTGCACATACACAGGTAACCATTCCCACATACACATGTATGCATACACTGCACACATATACACAGAGAAGGGTAGAGGAAGAGGGGGGGAAACAGACAAACAGGCAAGAAGGGGTGGAGAGTCCTATGCTCTCTATTGGCTCTTTCAATGAACTATATAGCGTAAGTCTCAAGTTCCTTCCATAAGAAAGCTCTAACTTGTTGGACTTAAAGATATTAAAAAGATGTGTGTTCTAGGTTGAGGTCATTATAGGCATTATTGGGGTAATAGATATCAGCATACTTTGGAGTGAATGTGCTGTAACGAGTGCACACTTTCTGAATGGGCAACTATTTCCATGCAGTAAGATCATGTTGAAATGCAGTAGCTTCATGATGACTTTTGAACTGTAGGTTAAGCCTATTGATGAATAGCATTCTGATGTGCTCAGTGATACCAACATTCAGCTTGCATGGACCAGTTCTTGCCCATTACATAGATTGATATTTAGGTCCCCAAAGCGACTTCTCCAATATCGTACATTTAGCAATTCAATTAGTCACTCCCCAGTGCTGCGTTCTAATTGATTATTTTTCAGTCTCTGTTGGTGATAAAGATAATAGATGTTTTTTGTGGAGTAAATTGGCTTCCTTACTTAATATCAGTTTCTTGGTGTCATTGCCCAGCAAATAAGCGGTGAAGCATGGTGCTATAAATAGCAGTATGGCTGGAAGAAGGGAGAAAATAGCTGTGTTTCCTGACACTGCACATTTCACGCCGTTTTAATTACCACAAACGTCCATGCCTGTATCACAGATGCTCGGGGAACTGGGAACACCCGAATATTTATCCATGCTCCTATGCCCACTGGCRTGGGATGCAGCCTCACCCCAGTGTAGCCAGGGCTCTGTAACCCTCTGACACTTCAAGAACAGAAGGCAAATGTGCTGCTCGTGAATGTCAACCAGATGTGACTTGGAAATGTGTGCTGCTGCCGTGAATAAAAGGAGAGACACCTGTCTCCCCAAGATAAACAGTTAGAGTCTGAATAAAAAGAGAGAGCGAGAGAATGGAGTGCTGGAATTTTGCCCTTCAGCAAACACCTACACACATTCACAGTTCACAATCCAGGCAGTGTTCTAAAACGCACAGGGATAAGGTTACTTTAAGGTATTTTCTGAATGTTAGATTTTCTGTTCCTTTTGTTGGGCAGGAAGGTTTACTCTCTCCAGTGGCCAGCATCTCTCCCTTTTGTCCATGGTTACCTATCTTCTCTGTACCTTGCTTACCTGTCTGAGAACTTAGAGCCACTGTCCTCTCCTAGGACGCTGGACCATTTCTGGCTCCTGGCACACACTTTGACTTGAAAACTGTATAGAAACATTGTGCTCCGGCACTAGGAACCCAGTTATATTTCTTGGTTCTTCTTCTTTTTTTTTTTTTTTAATTAGGGCGAAAATTCTCTGGCTCATGTCCAGAAATCTCTACAGTTCACAGTTCGTGTTAGCAATAGAAAAGTGTGCACTAGTAGAGGCACATGAAATTTACTGGAACCTCTGTACACCTTCCTCATGGGAAAATAAATCTAGATGGATTTAAACACAATCAAATGTAAAACCACATGTATCTAACAATGCTTTAAAGCAGTTTTGCGGCTTAAGTAGGAGAGGGAAAATCTTCACTTCCCAAAGTAACATGGAAGTAATTTAAAAAAGAAAGGTAGAAGTTGAGCATCTGTGGTTTAGAAAAGGCCCAGGGGGATTACCAAGGACCAAAGAAACCAAACCAGCACAGTAACTCAGCAGTTTGGAAGGGAACTTTCATACCTGACTCAAAATATGCAGCCAGTGGACATTAGCTGATTGAACAAATGAACATCCAGACTAAATACCAGGAAATATGGCAGCAAGGATGAATAGGAGCACCACTCAAAGCAATTTAACTGAACATGAGCCTAACACAAGCCATCAACTAGAAACAGCAGCCTAAGCCCATACTGGGGCCAGAGAAGGGTTGTATACACTGAGATAAGTTCTCTGTAGTCTACTAAGCATGCATGGCTTCTGGAGGGCAAGGGGGCCAGAAGCATCGAGGCTTGGCACCCTGTGGCACCCCCCAGCCATAGATGGCCTCATACTAAGGGCTCTGAGGTGAAGTCATCTCCACGCACAACTTTCCCTGGCATTGTACAGGATAAATTTCCAGAGCATCACAGGTACTTGCACTTGATGACTCTTCAATAAAGCTGCAGCCCATCCCCAGGGAACCTTTGGCTTGAATAGGCTATCTTAGTCCTAGATGTGAGAGCTCCTTGTGTTGCTATGCCAACATTATATGATTACGTCAAAAGTTTCTTTAAATTCTGGCATCTTAGTAGATTCATCACTCAGTAACTTTTTAAAGATTTATGTACTTTGTTTATGTGTAACGGTGTTTGGCCTACATGTATGTCTGTGCACATGCATTCAGTGCCTGTGGAGGCCGGAAGAGGGTATCACATCCCTTGGGACTGAAGTTAGAGGTCGTTTTGAGCTGCTGTGGATCAAACCTGGGACCCAGGGAAGAACAGACAGTGTACCAAACCACCACATCATCTCTCCAGCCCTCAGCAAACATTTTTATATTGTCTCCATTTGTTCTTTTTTACATATTAGCCAATCTCTCAAAACTCTACTGAATACTGACTCCTCATATTAGACTGTTTTCCTTCTTCAAATTGCTGTGTGGTTTTGCTGTACTGATTAGATCCAGACTCTTAACATCCAGCAGCTGTACTGGGTGGACAGAACTTAATCAAGACAAACAAGAAGGGGAAAGATGTATTAAAGACAGAATTAAGCACTTAGATTCATATTTTCCATATTCATTATGTTTAGATCTTAAATACTCCCTTGAAAGGCTGTGTGTTAAAGGCTTGGTCCCCAGCTGGTGGCATTGTTGGGAAGTTGTAGACATTTAGGAGTTGGAGGCTGGTGAGAAATGGTAGGTTGTTTGGGAAATATTAGGATTCCGGACCCTTGCTCTTTCTTATTTTGCTTCTTGCAAAGCACCAGTGAGCAGTTTCTTTGRTCACACACTCTAAGTCCAGGCCCAAAGGCAACAGAACCAATCAGCCATGCACAGAACCTTCTGAAACCCTGAGTTAAAGCAAACCCCTCCTCTCTAAAATCACTTTATTTTGGCTATGTTCTTACAGTAATGGAAAATTGACACATTTATATTATTTTCAAGGGTGAACAAAACCTAGTAATAATTACACATGCTCTGATTATGGATTCTTTGGCATAGAAACTGTGTCTGTGGGGGGGGAGGAGAGGTAAAAAGACATATGGGACATTGGGGGGGCGGGGAAACCAGGAAAA
>BDUI01010379.1:38721-49023 GCA_002335545.1 Apodemus speciosus
GGGGGAGGAGAGGTAAAAAGACATATGGGACATTGGGGGGGCGGGGAAACCAGGAAAAAGGGAAATGAAATGTAAATAAAGAATATATTCAATAAAAAAAAAAAAAGAAACTGTGTCTGACTCTTCCACATGGCTTAAAACATTGTAGTAGGTAGTTGATGAAAGAACAGATCCTACTGAACAATAGCTAGCAAATCTACTTAACAACAGCTGAGAGCTGAAGAGAAAGACCAGTTGTTCTTGCAGGACATTGGCGGTAATGATATATTACTTAAAAATAATGACAATACTAGAAAAAAAACCATTAATAAATGGTATGAATGAGCATTATACTAATGAGCATATAGCTAAGGAATTTCAAACCTGTGTAAGGTAGGTATTATTATGCCTGTAACATGGAAGGGGTTCTATAATGTGTCTGTATTCACACGACTAACAGCTGGCCCAAGGCTGTCTACACTATCACCACCCTTGACCACAACTTGTTGACTTCACAACAAGCAAGCCACTATAACTACTCCTTTCAATGTTCTAGGGAAACAGTTGATAGTGGATTTTGCATGTTAATGAAGAGATAGTTTTCTTTCTTTCTCTCTCTCTCTCTTTCTTTCTTTCTTCCCTCCTTCCTTCCTTCCTTTCTTCCTTCCTTCTTTCTTTTTCTTTTCTTTCTTCCTTCCTTCCTTCCTTCCTTTCTTTCTTTCTTTCTTTCTTTCTTTTTTCTTTCTATTTTTATTAGATATTTGCTTTATTTATATTTCAAATGTTCTCCCCTTTCCTCATTCCCCCTCCAAAAATCCCCTATCCCATCCTCCATCCCCCTGCTCACCAACCCCCTCCCACTTTCCTGTCCTGGCATTCCCTTACACTGGGCATCAAGTCTTCACAGTACCAATGACCTCTCCTCTCACCGATGTCTGAAAAGGCAATCCTCTGCTACATATGTGGCTGGAGCCATGGGTCCCTCCATGTGTACTCTTTGGTTGGTGGTTTAGTCCCTGGGAGCTCTGGGGGTACTGGTTGGTTCATAACACTGTTCCTCTTATGGGGCTCCAAACCCCAAATCAAAATGCCTTCCACTGAGAGTCAGGAGGGAAGTGCTCCTGATTGACTTGTTGAGTACTGAACCATTCTGGGTACTTACTGACAGACTGACCATCACTGGGATTCTACCCCTGCAGGGTACTTATCTCTTCTATATCCTCAAGTGGTTGTGGTTTCAAATATCTTTAGGGAGAGTTGGAGTCTCTTGGTAAGATTCTTGCTGGGGCCCCAAAATAACCTCTTCTCATTCTATTGAAGATCTCTTGATTCTTGGCCATGGGATGTCATTGAAAGTCAGTCTGGCTCTCTTCTAAGTTTTTTTTTTATGTCAAGGTACTGTTTTATTCTGGAGATTTTAGAATCTAGCACCAATAGACCTTCACTTGAGTTTTAAATTGATTTGACCCAGAAGGTACTTAATGGAGTCTTCCACATGGAATGCTTCATTGCTCCAGTCCTTTTTTTCAAGACTCTACTCAAATAGGATGTACATTCTGAGGTGTCTCCAGTCTCTCAGTAGAGTGAAAGTTCTCTGGTCTCCTCTCCTTGGCCAAGATTTCTGTCACATCTTTTCATGTTTTCCCGGGACTGACATATGTGCCCTACAGAGTGAATGTCCTTAGGAGGCAGAAGTTGCTTCATACTCATATTCATTTTGTCACAACCTATTGTTACGATTAGAGATAAGTAGGTGCTCAATAAGCATTTATTATGTAAGTGAAAAACTGAACAGTGACTATATCACGATCTTCTATAGTTTATATGCTATCTATAGACTAGGACAAATCATATCACCCCCTTCAACTTATTGACTCATCCTTTAAAATGAGTCAGTATGGTTAGATGATGTCAGAGAGCCTTCAATTTCTTGGATCTTGTGCATATATGAATCAGTAAACATTTTCTGTATGTTGACTCTGAGTTTGCCTTTGAAATCTTTAGACAGCCAAGACTCTTATTATAGTACTAAATGTTAAATAATGACCTCGACAATAAAGTTCTCAGAAAACTCCTGTTCATCTCACGTCTAGAGACTCCTGGCTCCAAACACTAATGACATGCTCTGACTATAGGCAAGAGTTTGCTGTACAGTAAGAATATAGCCACATTACCCAAGGAGCCTTTTAACCTTCCCATCTCATCTGTCACAGCTTTGGAAGTTTTGATAACAACTTACAAATCTGAGCCCAACATTAACTTGGCTTATGTGACAGTGTGATGAGGACCTACTACACCTGTCTTTTCCATTCTCATTAATTAGTATAGCAAGGGACCAGATGCTATCTTGCTGCCTTTGTTTGAGTTCTTGTAAGAAGCATCTGCCCATAATACCTAACTGAAATGTTCCCTTCTCCCCACTTTTGTGAGCTTAAGAGGCAAGAGAAGCAAAGTTAAGTTTTTCCAAAGAAATGTATGTTGAAACATTAGCACACAGGGCCAAACTTTAAATTTATGAGAAAATGCAATTGGATGGGAGGTTGAACTCACAGGGACATAAGCTCTCATACCTAGGGCAAGCAGCCCAGACCCCCTTAAGTCCTGGGACCTTGGGCACCATTAGAGTATTATCACTGGAGGTTTCCATTTATCAGAAAAGATTGCCATTATGGAGACCAGTTATTGCATTATTTTATTTTAGCTTCACGGAACTGTGAAATCATCCATTTCTGGGAAGCATGATCTTTGTGTTCAATCAAGAAGGAACTTAAAATGTATAGTCCGTATTACAATCCTATTAGCCAAGACAAGATGCTTTCCTGTTGAGTTAGAACCTGTGGAACAACCTCTTTCATCTTTCTTTTTGATACTAGGCACTGTGCATTTACCAGCCCTGGATGACCAATGCCAAGGGAAGCAATGCCCCCAACTGGCCACACAAAAGAATCAAGATGAAAATAATGGCGAAATTAGAGTTTATTTATTGACATCTTATTCTTAGTGAGGAAATGGCTTATTGATGTTAAGATGGCAACTTAATGCTGCAAAACAAGTAACTATAACTCAAATGAATATATTTTTCTCTGTGGTGTGGTACACATGCACCTGAGACAGATTGCATTCTAAAGTGTGTGTGTGTGTGTGTGTGTGTGTGTGTGTGTGAGTGTGTGTGTGTGTGTGTGTGTGTGTGTGTTTTCAAGTCCATTCTTTTCAAGCAAGAGGAGAACTGAGATGAAATAAAAAGCGCTCAGAGTCTTAGATCACAGGCTCAGTGCTCAGTTTGGGACTTGAATCCTCTTAGCCTCAACACATCAGACTTTGTGGAGTTCTCTACTTTGCAGAGGAGCTAAACAGTGACATGTGCACTTATCAACTGATCTGTCTAGTACATTTGTGTTACCAGTGAGGGACAGGCTCAGAGAAGACAATAACCACATCTTACTTATTTTATGATAAGTCAATCAAGATGGTGTGTATATAATGTTGAGTATCAGAGACTCAATAAAACCTGTTCTTCTTTGAATAGAGCGATTTAATTTTAATACTATTATCATAATTACAAAATGTACTCATTATTTGATAAAAATTTAAACAATGCAGTGAATTAATGGAAGAATAATATGATTTTTCTCCCTAAGCTTGTTCCCTTCCAGTAATTATTTAAAATCTTTTCTGATTGTTCTTATGCTGACTCCCTAGTATTTCAAGTATGGATTTCTTCATTTATTAATGTATTCCGTTAGTTTAACTATTACACTTTAGCTCATTTTTTTAATCCCATCAATGTGTGGCAATCTGTTCTGTTACACAATAGGGAGACAAGACTTACCACTCCCCATTTCTCATCCATTTATAGCTTTCTAAAGTCAATTTAAGCAATTGTAAAATTACTGTTCCTTTTCAAGATTTGCCACTCAGTGGGCTGTGGTACCTAACACCTGTACTCCAGACCACAGGAGATAGAGACAAGAGGATTGCTGTGAGTCTAAGGCTATCTTCTACTACACAGTGAAGTCCAGGACAGCCTGAGGTACAGAGGGAGTTCAACAACAGGAACAAAAGCCAGGTGTGGTGGCGCACGCCTGTAATCCCAGCACTTGGGAGGCAGAGGCAGGCAGATTTCTGAGTTCGAGGCCAGCCTGGTCTACAGAGTGAGTTCCAGGACAGCCAGGACTACACAGAGAAACCCTGTCTCGAAACCCCCCCCCHAAAAAAACAGGAACAACAACAACAATGACAACAACAACAATAACAGCCCTAAGAATTAAATTCAATTACATTCTGTTATGTAAATTAATGTTTTATAATTGTTACCCATAAATTGGTTCTACATAAGAGAACCAATAAGAAAATTCAAATATTTGACTATACCAATATTATTTTCTATAATATCAGATATTTTATTTGGATCAAAAAGGAGAGAAATTGATATCTGTCACTGATACAATAGCATTGAAAGAGAGAGATCCAAACAATATAATTGGAAGGAGCACTTTTTCTTTCGATTCATTAAATACCTGAAATTACCCACATTTTAATTTGATTTAGGTTAAATTCTTAAAAATTGTGCTAAATTTCATTTCATTTGTGTCTAGTATTTTTAGGAGCTTTTTTTTCCTTGACTATGAAAAAAGAACATATTCATACGTACAATATGTGTAATAGCATCTGTATTTGTAAATACATCGAAGTAACCATCTAGTGGTTCTCTTTGAGTGATAGTTTTCCTGCCCAGCTGCTCAGCAGCTTGAGTAAGGCACCCAGTTTTAACTTTGCTAACATTTACATTCCCTTCTGGAGTAGTGTCACTGTTTCTGGAAATCAGGCCTTTTGTCAGAGCCTATGCATATGAGAGTTGGGTTCTCATCACTTATAAAATATGCAATCAAGTCAGCTGAAAGAGTAGACTTATTTTGGGTCACGGCTTCCAAGGTTTCAATTGATGGTCACTGGTGTTTTGGGGGAGAGGCTTTCATAGTGAGGCAAGAGACCATAGTGGGATAAATTGCCTCACCTCATACAGAAGACAGGATAGAGGAAGGGCTATGATAGATGCTTCAAAGTCATCCAGTTCCTCCAACAGGGCAACACTTCCTAATGAGCCATTCAGTTACAACCTTGTTAATGGATTAATCCATTCTTAAAATTAATGAACTCATGATCCAGACATCCCTCTATAAGCGTATCAGCTAGAGACTGAGCTTTCCAGACATGAGTCTATTGGGGAACATTTCATGTCTAAACCATAATTATTTGTATTTATTACATGGTTTTCTCAGGTATTTGGCCTATCAAAAACAGTTGGTAAAAAGATTTTTTTGAGTTATTGCCTAGATAACATCTTTTTCTCTCTTATCTTTTCTCCTTTATCTTTTCATTTACCTTTTCTTTCCTTGTTTTGCTGAATGAAGTTCCTACTTGTATCTTACATACTTGGCACTGACCTTTTTAACTGGACAGGGTGAGTCTTCTTCGCCTCACCTTCCTTTCTCCTCCAGCCTGTGAAAGAAGAGCAGTTTTCACTTGACAGCCAGTTCTAACACTCAGAAACTGTGTTATCCTGGCAAGTTTTGAATTTCATAATTAAGCTATCCAACTTATCCTCACAAACTCTGAATTTCACAGAGTTAAGTTATGGGCTTTTCTCTGGATAGAGGCAAATAATCCTGAGTGCTGTCTCTAGGGAAGGATGGTTGGGTAAGTCAGATGGTTCATTAAGAGACTTCTCCTTACCTAGTTGATATCAATGGTTCCTCCGTCCTTGGCTTTCTATCTAGACTTCAAGTCTGGAGCTTGTGTAGAAACCCCTGATGATTCCAACAGCACCTGCTCCTGCATTGCTTTCTCCTCTGTCTTGGTTCATCATTGGCTCCACTCTAGTTACCCATTGACCAGAATCCATCTGCTTCTCTGCAGAAATCCCCGGTGTTCTGTTGCAACTACTTGGGCTTTATATATTATTTTTTAAAATCACATTTATGTTTCCATTCTTCTCAGGAAGGAGAAGGGAGATCTATGCATGTTCAGGTCTACATAGTAGCCCCTGAAATCCTTCAATCATGTTTTAAAATGTTGTGCAGTTTTGAAAGGATTATCTAGAGTCTTTGGTGGTTTCTCATGTTTTTCTGGCTGTGTCATCTGGTTGCTATATCCAAATACCACAGGTTGAGTGTCTAACAGAAATAGATTTCTCAGTCTGAAGGCTGAACAGTTCAAGATCAAAGGGCCAACAGATTTGGTTCCTAGAGAAGGTCCATTTCCTAGGTTAGAGATACCTTTTCAGTGTGATTTCATTGACAAGAATGGGAGAAGGGAGAAAGAAAAAAAAGAAAGAGACTAGTTTTTCTTCTAAAGCAACAGTCTACACAATTAGAGTTGGGCTCTTAAAAACTTACCTAAYCCACTTTCCCCTTAAAGACCCCATCTCAAAATAGAACACCATGGAGGGCAGGCCTTCAACATGAGAGTTTTGGATGAGACCGAGTTCATTCCATCCCGTTCTTTGATCAGTTTATCATGAAGAAACTTACATGTAAACATGTATATGTCATTTAAGTACAAAATGATAGCACATTTGGCTAAAAAACTAGTTTGTGGAACCAAAAATCATTTCTAAMTATAAATCATTGAGATAAAACAAAGACAAAGAACTCTACACAGGTGGGCATAGGTGAAGTCAGGTGTCACACACACATGCACAGGTACACAGGTATACAAATTGTCTGTGGAGGGGACTGGCTCTCCTCCCCTTCGCCTGGTGGGTGGTAGGTCCAGTAAATCCCTATGTGCCGCTTCAAACCCATTTGCTTGGCTTCAGTCAGACTCTGATGGGCCTTATCTTATTGGCAAAGGCACATGGCAATTAAAACAGCATTGACAATCTTCTGATCTGTCTTGTGTAACAGAAAATTCAGATTAAGGGAAGATTATGCTAATGGGAGACAATCTTAGAGCAGGAAGTGCTTTTTGAAGACAGCTTGTACAGTTCCCTGACTGACATACTCCATCTATTACATTCTGCCTAATGGTCTCCTCTTGATCATCTCCAGTAACAAGGATCCTTTAGCCTCCAGAGGCAGCAGCTTTTCTTAAACAGCACAGCTAAAAAGCCTTTAAACACAGCCTCAACCTAGCTCTACATACTTCACAGTGTGATTACTAGCTGTGTTCTCTGTAACATACAGTGAGAATTGAAATGGCTGTCACAAGCAAGAGGGATTTATATTTTATATGGTTAACAGGACAGGTAGGAAAGATTCTTAATGTCAGTGACAGTTGTCATTTCCCTATCTAAAGACGCTTACATTGCTCAGGCGGGTCTTTTTTACAAAAAAGCAAAACTGTTAAGTGAAAGCTTTAAAAATAATTCCATTACCTACCTCACAAAGACAGAGTGACAGCTGATCATTAGGAGAAGAATGTCTTCAGGACTTGGAAAAAGATGAGATTTCATCCATCATAAAGCAAGATGCGTGGCAGCATCCCACAAAGGGAGCTGTTTGTTGCTGGCTCACATCATCTCTGCGGTTTTGCCTCATGAGACAGTGGAGACAAAGAACTCAGTGCAGGTAAGCATGGGTCAAGTCAGCCTCATGGGCAAAGATGAGATACATCCAGACTGAAGGTAAACGACATTTACAGAAGCAACAAGATGGGGTGTTTTAGAATGCCTGGAACAACAGCTGCTTCTGCAGCCTGTCAAAAAACCTGGTGACTCTAGGAAGATGGCTAAGCCCCTGACACAGATGTTCAACAAAGAATGATGTGGGTGCATCTGAGTGTATACCCTCTCTGTCCTTGGGATGTGTCTAAGCAACAATGTCCAGGTCTACAGGGAACTGAGCTGGGAGATCTGCAAAGCCATTGCCTTCCAGACTTCACTTTATTATCACTACAGCTTAGATGTCCACAGTCATCATCCAGTCAGTAGTAGAATATATTAGTATTTAGAAAATATTAAACCATGCTATACTGTACTATACAGTATATGGGAGCTTTGCTCCTTGATACACAGAGATCTTTCTCTTCCACTCTCCAATTATAGCTTGTGCTTCTTCATGATATGACCAGCTTCACCATTCCGCACTCTCCTCTTTGTTTCTCCTCATCCATCCACCCATCTATTCATCCATCCATCCATCCATCCATCCATCCATCCATCCATCCATCCAACTATCCATCCTTCTTTCCTGTTCTAACAACTCAGGCATCCACATTGTTCTTGAAAGACTTCAGTAAACTCCCACCTAAGGGTCTTTGCATCTTGCTGTGGCTGCTCTTCTCCCCACTACCTGCAAGAACAATTCCCTCACTACAACTAGGACTCTTCTGTCTCTCCAGGTGTGATCTCCTCTTGCATACTTTTCTTGGCTGCTTTGCATAAACTACAATTCACTATCCTCTTCTTTCTCTTTGTCTTGATTTTACTTCTGTATTTCTGTATTTCTTGATCTACAGAATCATATGTAAGAATGTGACTCTACATTCACATATAGAATGTGAATATGAAAGCCTTCACATTCTAGCCAAGATAATAATGCATATGCATGTTATAAATGTATGCATCTATCTATCTATATATATATATATGTATTATACTATACAAACTCACAAAAGTCCCTTGACTCCCCAATAAATGGAAAATTCATAGAGTTAAGGGACTTCACACTCCCCTCAGTGAGTTTRTGTATTACTTTAGCCTCACTAACTAGGAGGTACAAATATTTCCGAAAGCACACTTGTGCTATTTATTGAAGGATGAGAAGTCTTCAGAGGGTAGATTGCCCCTCTGGGAGTGCAGTTCAGAGTCTACAGACATAATGGTTTGGGTTTTTTTTTTTTGTCTCTGGTCTGCATTTGCAATCCTCAACAGAACCCAAATGGTTGCATAGCATCCCCTGTCCTGTGTTATTCACTGAGAAATCAGTTTTTAGAAGCCTGTTGCATGCCTGTTAGTTCAGTGAAGCCGCACAGAAGAGAACTACAGATGGCTTTGTGAATTCAGAGAGGAAGAATTAACAAGGCGTTTCCAGGTGGGGAAACACAGCGGAGAGGAGCCTTTCATACCTTCCCCTCCAATGTGCAGGGAAAGTAAGCTGGGAGAGCTTACTCTGAGATGGAGGTAATAACATTTGGCATTGCTGGAAGCATTTAAGAAAGTGGATGCAGAAGCAAAAGCAACTCGAAAGGTGCTGAGGAAGAACTGATCATCACTGCAGATAGTTTCTGATGCTCTGATTCCCCAGGAGACACCATGCTGTCCTAGTGCTGTGGCTAAGCAAGTTTGATTTTCTCTCTGTTGCTGGCAACTTGCAAAACACCATTGGGATCGGGTCTGCTCAGACCGGCTAACTGTCCCACACACTCGTCAGATATTTCTTTTGCTAAGTAATAAGCATAGTGACATTTTAGTAGCAGAATGAGCACAAAAAGTGAGGACATAGACGTTAGAATGTTGGCCTCCACTGTGGCACAGGGTATTAGTTTAGGCAAAGCCTGAACGTGACGCACATCTTTAATCTACCACCCAGTCTTGAGCAGACCCAGGATACCTTCCAGCTCTGGAATCTCAGAACATCATAAAACATTCTCACCAGCAGTTCCCCTCTCTGTTGGCTAGTTCTTCCATTGATTCTGGAAGAATGTTGTATTTGCATCCTTTAGGAAAGCTGCTGTTCCTCCGGCCCTTTCAAATAGGTCAGGCCACAGTCAGAACCTATTTATCCACAGGCCAATTTCCCAGCAATCTGACTCACTCAGGACCTTTTGATCTTGATCTCATTGGAAGAGCCCTCCCGAACATCCACAGCAGCTGGCAATAACTCCCTGCCTTAAAGATCACATGTGCTATCTCTCATGAGTTTTTTTCCCAAGCTGAAAGTCTAGATTTCTGGTTTATATCAGTTAGCCCCTTCTTAGGCTGCCTCTTCTTCCTGGCAAATTCTTGTACATTCTTAGACCTTATCTGAAATTTCCTGCACATCCTTACTCCTCACAGAGTAATGGCTCCAACTTGTTTATTGTTACTGTAGCACATACCTGCCTTTATCGCAGCCACTCCGTGTTAGAGACATGCCTGTGAAAATGTGAGGCTTGTTGAAGGCACTGCCTTGCTTTATTGAATCCATTGCCTAAGATGGAGCCTAGCTTCTACATGGTATAAGTAAAGTATTTTCAGGAGACCAATAGTGATCTGGCTTCCTGGAAAAGAATTACAATTCCTGAAAGTCCTTGGTTGGGAAAATCATTTGGGAGAGGCAAATGCAGGAGTTTTAAAAATTATCATAGGTGACATCACAAGAAAATGAGAGGAGAGAGAGAGAG
>BDUI01010379.1:49805-65674 GCA_002335545.1 Apodemus speciosus
GCTGAGACTGCTCCAGGGAAAGTTAGCCCTTCCTGGACAAGAAAATGAGAGGAGAGAGAGAGAGAGAGAGAGAGAGAGAGAGAGAGAGAGAGAGAGAGAGAGAGAGAGAGAGACCTTAAACCTGCAATGGAACGATACTGCCGCTTGAGGATGCTAATGGGCTTAGAGTATGACATCTCTGCCTGATTTTGAAATTACGTAGTTTGGTATGGCAGATGGGAATTGAGAATTTCTGGAAATGTCAAATACATTTCAAAAAGATGCTTATTAAAAAGAGCTTACTATATTCATTTGGCATTTGACAGACTCAACCTCAGTTATCGGGGGAAAAAGCCACATTAACAGATGACTGAAACATGACTTCGAATCACAAACTGTCAGGATCTAATGAAAGGCTACCATTTGGCCGGTGCTGTCCAAAGCATGTCATGAGAAGTCTAAGGCTGGGCTGTCTAGGGAGTGAAGGGACACAGCTGACAAAACTAGATCAAGTGCAAGTTAGCACTGACAGGCACGGATCAGGCAAGTGCGGGCCTTGGTAGATAGGGGAAGGGCCTGACTAGGCTAGAAGAGATAGGAAGGGAGCCATCTCGTGAGACTTGTGTCAGCTCTTACACACTAGAGAAGGGCGGAGCTAGCAAAAGGAAGGAGAAGGTTTTTTGGCTGAAAATGGCCACACAAGCAAAGGTCCTGGGGTAGGGATAGAAAGAATACGTGAAAGTAGCTCAGCTTAGTCCACCAAGAGGGATAATAGACAACATAATATGTCAGACAGTAGAGAACATTGGGAGTAGGGCAGAAAAAGCCATGATATAGACATTGTGAACAAGGCAAAGGCACACATGAGTTGACAAGTGAGTGGCACAGTTATTTTGTCTAATTTTCAGTCTGTCATGAAGTCAGAAGTAGCTTGATTGCACTGGTGTGCTAGTTAGTGTCTCTATTCCCATCACTTTTCTACACACTGTCTTCCAATCTCTTCCACCAAATAGACAGCAAAGCGTATACACTCCTGAGTGTGAACTAACGGGCTATGGCTTTCCTCTTTCCTTGAACACCCCATATCAGTAATGTTCATTTCATTGCACAGTAGAGAAACAAAGACAGAGATGAACAAACCTACAGAGGGCTAGTGATACAGACTGGCCTCTCGGTTCTCATCCCTGTCCTGACTCTCCCAGGAGCTAGGGTGAGTCTTTCAAAACTACAGACAAGTCCTGTCCTTCCTGGAGCTCACTACCTTGTTACTGGTGAGATACCATTTATTTACAAAGGATTGGGACCCTTAGGACCTGGACACTATCTTACCATGAACCTTCCTGCCTAGACTGGAGCCATACTAGCCCAACGTGGTATCCTGTCTTCTCGAGGCTTTTATTCTTGCTTTTATTCCTGCCTGGAATTCTATTTCCATATGATCTTGTTTAAATGTTGCATCTGCGAATGAGAGAGAGAGAGAGAGAGAGAGAGAGAGAGAGATCTTTTCACAACCTTATGTAAATAGTAGCATCATAGGTCCCTAGATTCATTTTCATTCTCAGACATTATCACCACACAATAGTGTGCATATTTGTCCCCTTACCATTAGTCCCCTACACCCAACCATCAGTGATAGTTCTTTAAGAGATGAGATTCTGGTTTACACCATGTTCTCTGTACTTGACATAGTACATACATCAAAACGTTTAGCGGAGGAGAGAATGGTAGAACAGACAACTAAGCCCGCAGAAGGCCCCAAGTTTAATAGTTAYTGAATGAATGAATGGCATTAATAAATCCATGACTCATATTTAAATTTGTGTCCTAGTTTCCGAAAACCACATCAGATGTTATTGAGGGGCCTTGACCAGTAATTTGAAAGAGTGCCACAGGACATAAATAGACACCAAGAATCTTGAGGCTTATTCTTGGATGGGGAATTTCACTGAATTGTGGCCCAGTTTCTTTCATTTACAACATGGGTATGGGTTTGTTTCATTTTCATTACATTTAGAAAAGCTACATCTGTCAAGGCCTCCCCTGGGCCTAACCTAGTACTGTAAACATCCATTCCCCTGTCTCAAAACAACCCAAATGATGTTTGATGAGTCAGTTCCATGACTCATCATAGAGGGCATAGTGATAAGTTACTTCAAATACTTCAAATGTGAGATGCTAATAACGCCTAATACATACCTGCAACACTGGCAACATCATGTATTCTAACCATATTGTACAGAATTATTCATTTTTAACTTTTAAATGAAATAATTAAAAATTAAATGGAATAAATTTTGCACAGGATTTAACAAACCAGGAATAAAATTGTTGGTGCTGATGTAAACTTGCTGAAATTTTACCAAAGTTCTGACTAGAGTGGATATAGAAAGTAGTTGGAAGGTGAAAAGATACAGGGGCGAAGAGGGAAATTTTAAAAATACGATTTTTTTGTTTTATCTACTAAGCCATCTGTGTTTTTATGTATTTAAATAATCAGGCATTTACTGAATACTTTTGGCTGTATAAGACCCAAATCCATCACGCTGAGCTATGTTTTAGGAAGCATAACTAGGGTGTATCTTAAGAAGGGTGAAAGCACACATCAACTATATGTTGACTAACATACCTGGGTGGGCTAAGAAAATGGTCCCAGGAGAGGTGACAAAAATCTCGGAGGAAAACGTGATAGGGCTTTGGTGGTATGTGCTTATTACTTCGTAACTTCGTGTATTCATTTTCTTGTTCTTCACACTCTCTGCTGGGCTCTGCCATATCTACTGGCAATGTCACCCTTATGATCAGTTGCATTTGTTTCTGTGACTCTCAGGTGTCAGAAATAGTCTTAGGAAGTGTGTATGTGTTACTACAGCCAATACCTGGGAGACTCCTGGAATGAGCCAAAGTCATGCTTGTTCTGCAGTTACAGAAGATGGCGTCCATAGGCAAGGGTTAACATCTTCGTGCAGCCACACAGCCAGACTGAGATGGGTTAAACATTCAAGTCTCTGGGTTCTGAGCCTGTGTTCTCTCCTCATCAGATATGACTATCTGATATCACTCATGTTACTGAAGAGGTCAAAGTCTCGTGAGCTAACGGTGGGGGGCAGGCATGATAGATAGTTGCAACAGAAGTCTCCCAGAGACTCAAGGGAAGGAGAAACTGGAAATGGAAGGGTGTTTAGGCAATTGTTCTTACTACAACTTCTGTGTGAGGGCATAGCAGGGACCGGGATAGTGCTCTGGCTGTGCCCCTAAAGACTGCATAGGGGTCTACTGTTGACTCTGTGGTTGTCATGCTGTGTGTTCTCAGGTTACTCATTTTTCCCTCACCGAGACCAGGTTGTCTTCTTTGGAAAGCCCTTTCCATCATTCACTTGGTGCTAACACCCTTGGCTCCTGGGGTGGCTCAGTAAAAATAACTATTTAGAGGCAAATGCAGCTGGCCTTCTGAGCTCCTTTATTCTTTTTTTTTTTTTCTCATCAGACATATGTTCTCCTGCTTTCTCAAACATCTATAAAGTGTGAGACACTGAAGCAAAATGTTCGGGCCCTGCCTAGAAATGTGTCTGTGAGGAGACTCAAGCGAGGATGAGGAAAGCTTGGACTGGACTTCTTATCTAGATCATATGACATCATTCATGTTTCCTCGGTGTCTAGGGCCACAGTGTTCTGTTATCTGGACAAAGCAAGATACAACTGAAGATGACAGAATGTGTCAGTTCTCCCCCTGTTATTATAACAAAATACTGGATTAATCAACAACACAAATAACAGACCATGGACATGTATTTCTCTCAGTGCTACAGGTTKTAAAGGTYAAGAGCKAAGCTCCAGTCTTTGAAGAAGACTTGGGATACACCGATGTGCTATACAGATGGGTCCTCACATGACAGGAATAGCAAAAGGGCACATAATGCCCAGCTCTTTTGCATGGCATTAATCTTGTTTATGAGAGCAGAGCTCTCCAGCTTCCAAAGGATCCATCTTTTAATATGATTTTATTAGGGTGAAGTTTCAGTATAAAATTAGGACAGAGCACAACCTAGGAGTCACAGCACCATGAACAAAGAGCAGCTTCCTGTTGTTCTGCTCTCAAATGAGGGCAGGACCAGCCAGGAGACTGGTGGGAGGAGTCAGTTGTGGAGAGGTGCCCCCTTCTCCTGGCTGACAGTGTCTTTCAGGGTGCACTCCATGTTGGTGAATGGGGAAGCCAAATGCCAACCCTAGCCAGAGGCTGAGCTATTATACACGTTTGGGCGAAAGCAAAATTGGGGCATAGAATGGACTTCTGTTGAGGCAAGATTTTCAAAGCGTTTGGTGCCCACGCTGATAGTTTCTGTTGGCACAAATGAACTCTATTCTGCTGAAACCAATTCTCTATATAGCTGCCTTTCTTCCCCCTGCCTTTGCCTTTTTCTCCATATACTTTACTGAACAATACCAAGAAATAACGTATTTTTTAAAAATCTAGTTTCAGGTGAAAATAAATTAAACAGCTCATACCCCGATAGTGAAATTTTCAGAAAGTTTGCGATCTAGTTGTTAAAGCTGTTGTTAAAATTTTTAATTATATATCTTACAATTAAACAGGAGCGAAAACAGCAATAACTGTAAAGCCATCAGTTGCTCATTATTTSTCTAGAGTTTATAATTTATTTTCTATGGTCTCAAGTTTATTTGCACTATATAATGATACAGGCATAACTTTCTGACGTTGATTTAAATGGGTCAAAAGTGGAAGTATTTGCACGATGTACATATTTAATCCTTACAGATCAGGGCCAGATTTATTGATTTGTGATTTCTCTAGGCAGAAGGAAGTGATGGATAAGGTGCTAAATGCAAATTACATTGTGAATAACACACACACACACACACACACACACACACACACACACACACACACACAGTTTGAAGAGACGATACTTGAGTGTTCCAAAACAATACTCTGAATCAGTTACCGAGTCATCTGTGTGACTAGGGAGTGAATGGGATCCTAGAACACATCTTCAGTATTTCACTTCCATTTTACTCACTAACCAAAGTGAGAATATCAGCTGACATTYGTGTCTACGCTACACGCATTGTTTGTCAATAGCTATCATCGATTGGCAGCAGATACAAGAGTTTGGCAAAAATCAATGCAAGCATCATATCTTATAAGAATCAAATGACTAGGGGCTGATATTGGGATGTAAAGTGAATAAATAATTAAATTTAATAAAAATTTTTAAAAGAATCAAATTAGTATAAGAAATTTATCACAAAGAAAGCTGTATGTTTATCACATATACATTGTGTATTGTGTATATTTAACATTAGTAAATCCATATTCAACTAATATACCAATCTATACAACACACACACACACACACACACACACACACACACACACACGTCTTCTTTCCTAATACTGGCTCTAAGAAAATGTATATGTACGTGCACATGCATATGAATATGTAATTTTTGTATGATATATAATGGATAAAATGGATWTATTAAACATACTGTATATAATTGATATGTAACAGATATTTAATATGTATAATATTACTGTTTATGTCTTTGGGTATGGAATAAACATGATGGATACTGGAGATTTGATCAAGGCTTCATAATGTTACTGAATTATGATAAGTGCTCTACTCTTTTCACTTTTGTGGAAAAGTGCTTTTACTCCTTTCCTAACATTCATGATCCTCAGATAAAAGTCTGTGACTGCAGTCTTTGACACTGAAGACACCTGGAAGGGAGAAACAATGACATATGGTGGAGGCCAGGGTAGAACTCAGAAAGGAAGGAATGGGCTGAGAAAAAATGCTTCCTGGATTAAACTCTCACTTCTCATTTGAAAGATTCTGTGTTCTAAGAGTGAGCTTCCATGAACAACAAGCAGGTGGATATTTTAAAAAGCCAGCCTCCTGGAATCCCATCTCTACCAACCCACTGTACTCCTGTGAGGCACGCGTCCAGCACTCTGTAAATGCAGTGAGGGACATCACTAACAGGAACTGCCTTAATCAGGAGTCTCTACTTTTTACTTCGAGTAACCTACATCGTATGTATGACATACATTAGCTTTTGCTTAATGTCTTCATGGACTTTATTGTCTCCACTTCTTTTTTTTAATTAATAAATAACCTTTTAATAAGTATTTTAGTATGAATGAAAAATGGTTGCATGGGCTCATAGGTCTAAATGCTTGGTCCCTGCTTGGTGGAACTGTTTGGGAAGGATCAGGAGGCGTGGTCTTGTTGTGGGAGGTGTGTCACTGGGGGTGGGCTTTGAGGTTTCAAAAGCTCATGCCATTCCCAGTGAGTTCTCTCTGCCTTAGGTTTGTAGATTGAAGAAAAACTCTCAGCTACGACTTTAACATCATGCTTGATGCCTGCCATTCTCCCCACCAAAATGGCCAGAGACTGTATCCCTCTGAAACCGTAAGCCAATTAAACACTTTCTTTTATAAAATGCCTCGGTCATGGTGTTTTAGCACAGCAATCGAAAAGTAACTAAGACAATAAGCATCATTTTGCTAATTCAACCATCATATCTAAACAATTTTTAGCTGACCTCCTTTATAGACCTTTCCAGTTCCTAGTGCACCATGGGGAGGAAGCGCGTGGGAACTGGTACACTGAAGGGAAGGTGTTGTGTGCCTACATACACCCTGTGGTCCATATGTAAATATGATGGTGATGACAGACGAAGGCCCTTTTCAAGCGTCCGAATGACAAAACGGGCCTCTGGAAGAACTTGCTTCCTTAAACGTACATGAACAATGGACATGCCCTAGAGAGATGCTCCTAGGTCTGGGATCTACCTACATTTGCTGGACTCGGGTAAGGAACTGTAGTCCCAGTGCTTCCTAAATTATCCATTTCGGCACCGGCTAGAAATCCCAAATGAGATTCCCAGCTTGCATCTTCAGTGAACTCTCAGGAGAGAGAATAGTAACAATAACAATAACAGCGGATAATAACGAAGAGCAGCTGTAGTGCTGGGCATCATTCTTAAGCATCTCATGAGCCATTAAACTAACTTCATTCTCCAAACAACCTCGTGGCGTCGGTGTCGTGAGCGGGGTGGTTGAATCCTGTCATCCATCACTTCTCTCTGGGCACACAGCTAAGATTATTTCCCCGCCTCCTCCTGAACTCTGTGTGTCATATGACTTGGGCAGCAATGGAATAGGGCAGCTGAAGACTCAGGTCTCTTCCAAGTTGCCGCTCTACGTTTTCTCTAGGAGATCTTCAACAATCAACTGTTAGAGTTGCTAGAATGACTCTCAGCCTTGGTCCTTCAGAATGGCTAGAAGAGAGTCCCTTGCTCGTCTAAAAGTGCATCGGAGGATTTTGTGAAAGAAAAAAAAAAATAACTTCTTTCATGTTAAGATGCTTGGAGTTACCTGTTGACACCACGTAGTGGCGCTCTGACCGAAGTTTACAGTTAAAGTCACTGAAACACAGTGAGTCGTCCTGATCATACATCTAATACAAACGGAGTAGAGTCTGGCGGATCTTAAGCAGTCTGGACCCCTCGTCACACATTGCACACACGCTTATGGACTGGAAGGAAGTTACCAGTAAGAACACAGATTGTGAGAGAGTAGAGGGGACACTTGGCACTAGGTGGTCTGGCGCCCCTTGTGGCATGCCGGGCTCTATCCCAGAGCTAAGGAGGCAACTCTAAGACTGTAGCAAGATGGTCCAACAGACCGAGTAGGATCCTTTTGCGGAATCCCTATCCCTCGCTGGCTCCAACATTTAGCCAGACTCTGGAATGTAAATGCAAACTTTAATCTCCAACTTTACAGATGGGAGAGTAGAGGCGAGAGGCTAGATAACCCGCCAAAGGCCAACCTGCTGGCAAGTGGATAGAACAAAGTTCGAATCCATCCAGCTTGGAATTGTTCTTATAGTTTTGCCTCACCTGAGGGAGAGGAAYGGAAGACGCCCATGGACAAACTTGAAGTGAAGAACTGGCTGTAGGAAAAGCCTCCCACATATAGCTACTGGTGTTCATTGCTCATTTGGAAGTCATTACCACATGTGAAGTGGCTGTGCCTTTACCAAGGCACCATGAAAACCAGCTTCCCAGTGGAGTTTCCTTTAGCCATCTGCTTTGGAGCACACGCCTGCTTACCTTTGGCTTCTGCCCTGAGCTTCCTCCAGGGAAAGCCTGAATTTAGTTCCTCAAGGAGATCCCTGAGCTCAGCATTCGTGGGTGGGCGGGAGCTAGCATTCAAAAGGGGGTGCAGAGGGCTCACTCAGAGGAACAGTGAAGGGGGGCGAGCTGGAGTCCCCATTCCCATTTCACAGACAGGAAGACTGATAACAGTGAAGGAACTTTGCTGCTGCCTACAGACTCTCACAATAGCCCCCCTTGTCCCCTATAGGACACGTCTATGCATCCGCAATTCACCAGAGTTTCGGATCTGGTCATTCTAAAGCACTGTCCTCTCCACGGCCCCGTAGGAAGGAGATGTCCTTGCTGCAGCCTATTGGACCTACTGTTAGAGAGCTCAGCTCACTTTCAGGGCGGTGGCAGTGACAGGGTACTGCCCTGGCCCGAACCTTGTCCCACCTCCTCCCATCCCGATGGCTCAGGGTTCCCCTCTGCTGTGATCCACAGCTCTGCACTGCAAGGGATCCCCCGTGAGCCGTGGGGTCGCCGCGCCCTGCGGCTTCCTTTGTCCCTGCCCCGCCGCCGCCTCGGCGTCTGCAGCAGCCTGGAAGCTGGAGCAGCTTTGAAGGGCGTGCCGGGGCGCTGCTCAGTGCATTAGCACCATCTAGGGGTGGCTAGATGCAGCCCAGAAAGCAGCGGGCAAGATGACACCCCAGCCTTGCCCGCCCCCCCACCTGGGTTTTGTGGTTAGCAAGGAAGTGGCAACAAGCCCACCCTCTTGGCTTTCTCTCTCTCTCCCTCTCTATTGAGGTGGCGTTCTATCTCCAATCAAATTCCGTCTTTTAATGGTCGCTGACAAACAAGGAGAGAAACTGAGGCTTTGGAGGGTGGACTTAAACTTCTAATGCAAATTATGACAGGACAGAGGGAAGAACCAAGTGTTAAATCTGTGCATTTGGCCTCTACTTCCTGTGTGACCTTGGCCAGATCAAGTGACCCCAAGAGACCTAACTGTGTCACTTAACGTTAGGAGCCATCCACAAGGCTTTCCTTGGTTCTACTTGCAGGGAAGGGCAAGCCAACCACGGGAAAGAACTGTACCGTGAAAACCCTGCCCAAGCATGTAAATCAGAAGATGTGAGTCATTGGTCAGGACCAAGAAGAAAGGATGTCTGAGAAGAGAGTCTGCTCAATAAACTTGCCAAATTACCCTGCCCACAAAGGCCGGGCTCCATGACCCTCCGGGCAGAGGCAGTTCCCTTTAGACTCTGGCTTTGAGGCTCATGGCCAGGGTCATTATCTCCATTTTACAGCTGAGAAAATCAAGGCAGAAAGAGCCATAGATATTTTCTCAGAGTTGAGTCCCGGGGTAGCCAAGAGTGACCTCATCACTTGCTCAGACTGAGCCCCTCCGAGTCTTAGGGGAGATTCTGGAATGGTCTGGAAACTGTGTGTGTGTGTGTGTGTGTGTGTGTGTGTGTGTGTGTGTGTGTGTGTGTGTGGGGGACAGGGGAACAGCCACTTTAGTCTTACCAANTTGTTGTGTTTTGTTTGTGTGTGTGTGTGTGTGTGTGTGTGTGTGTGTGTGTGTGTGTGTGTGTGTGTTGGGGACAGGGGAACAGCCACTTTAGTCTTACCAACCATAAAAAGGCTATGCCAGGAATTGTCTTAACATTGCATTCTATGACATTCGCCAACGCCCCCCCCCTCCAAATTTGAAAAGTAGGTTGATGTATAGACAGTTGACACAAGTTAAATAAAACAGAGGTTTCTTTTCCTATGTGACATTAATTGCAAACCAGGATTTGCAGGGAAGGGTGCTTCCTTGAGTGACCCCTGCCATCAGAAAAGACCCAGAGAACATTGGGGACTTTCTGGGAGTCCAGGAGGGTGGAGAGAGATGAGTCAGCCCTGAGGGAGCAGAGACGAGACACTCACAGGAGTACAGAGATGGCTCGCCAGGCAAAGGTGCTCGCCCTGCAAGCCCCACTACTTCTGTTCAATTCCCAGGATCCACATATAGGTGGAAAGAGAGAACTGAACCCACAAAGTCGCTCTCCCGCCTCTACAGGTACGTGTGGTCGCCAACATAATGCCCACGCTTGCTCCCACATCATGCATGCCCATGCATATGAGCACACACCCACTGTAATGATAAATAAATTAAAATAGTTCTTTTGAGAGAAGTGACACGCACGGTAGAGGATAATGAAACCTGGTCAGGAGGTGTCAGCACAGACAGCTACRGAAACCCTGCGGCCATGTGACTTTTGTGGTGGTCTCCTCCCCCCAACCCCCACCCCCACCGCAGAGCCACTCCCTGTCCATCCCCTCTCCCGATAGGTACTGTCCCACTGGTTCTCTGTACCCTGGGCTTCCCTGAAGCCTCTTTTCAATAGTATACTGACAATATCCCTGTGGCAGCCAAGAACTAGGGCAGTTCATGTGAACTTCCCTTCCCCTAACTAATGCAGCTGTGTCTTACCCTGCTCTACCTTGCAGCCAGGCCACCTTGGGCCATGCTGGGCCAGTCATTGTATAGGCTGCTATGGTTGTCCTAACCTCTGAATGTGCCCCTCCATTTCAGTAAACAAAGAGGGCTTATTTCTTATCCCTGGGATCCTCTGTGATACAACCTATATCAATCTGTCCTTTATCAGATTCATGTCCTGCGGCTCAAACATTGTATGCTCTTGAGACCCTGGGCTGTGTTTAGTCCATGCCCTGTATATTCTACTGCTATTCCAGGAAAGCCTATGTGATGGTTTTCTAGAAATCTTGTTGAAGTAATGATCTTCTTAGACATTCGGTATCCTGGGGGCTAGACCTAAGGTCAAATTATCCCCCAAATACCTGTACAGGCAGAGTACATGAGTCTCATTACATGCCACTAGATTGGCAATGCATAAAAATTCATCTAATTTCTGTAGTTAATAATCTATGCTCCTTTTGAGGGCATGAAGGGGTCATGAAGAGCAGCTGAGGCTTGGCATTGTGAGAGGCCATGGAAGGTCATTGGTGAAGACGCAGCCTCAGACACAGTTAATGGCATAGGACTGAAGGGGTCATGCAAAGGATTTGAGGCTTGGCACCATGAAGAGAGCATATGAGAGGCTATTGGTAAAGCCCAGTTGTAGCAGAAGACCTCAGCATATTGGAGATGCCAGTACCGTGGGATAACCACCAAGATCAGCAATAGCAGTGGACTGGATCAACCTGATCCACTTAGCTTAGAGTGCTACAGAGGGCAGAGCTGGAGCAGTGACACCAGCCTTTTGGAGGAGCCCAGAAAATCATGTGTAGATCTCAGACATTGAAACAAGAAGCTGTGAAGTTGAAGTTGACTTAGAGACCCCAAGATATTAAAGATGCCAGAGCCACAGGATATGTCTGAGGAAAGCTGCTAACAGGGAGTGGTTCCAGCCTGGGGAAAAGCAGTTTGTTGCAGTTAACAAAAATGAAAAAGGAATTGGAGATCTGAAGACTGCTCTGACATCAGCCATGGAGATGCCGAGTATGGAGTTTGCCCAGCTGGTTTTCTGTCTTGTTTTGAGGATTATAGTTAAGTGATTGGATGAATCTCAGAAGAAACTTTGAACTTCTAATATTGTTGCGACCACTATAGACTATTGGGACTTTTGGAGTTAGACTAAATGTACTTTTTTATTACAATTATTATCTAGCTATGACTAGATATGGCCCCCATAGACTCATGTGTTTGAATAAGCCTGTGGGGGCCAGGGAGTGGACTGTGATGGTTTGTATATGCTTGGCCCAGAGAGTGGCACTGTTAGAGGATGTGTCCCTCTTGGAATAGGTGTTGCCTATTACAGTAGGAGTGTCACTGTGGGTGTGGGCTTAAGACACTCATCCTAGCTGCCTGGAAGTCAGTATTCTGTTAGCAGCCTTCAGATGAAGATGTAGAACTCTCAGCTCCTCCTGCACCATATATCTGCCTGGATGCTGCCATGTTCCTGCCTTGATGATACTGGACTGGACCTCTGAACCTGTAAGACAGCCCCGATTAAATGTGATCCTTATAAGACTTAAGAAAAAAACAAAACAAAAACTCATCTATGGTTCATTTTCACAACTTTTCAGAAAGTTCTTCATCTACCCAATTGATTAAAAAGCTTTCTAATGTTGCCACCCTTTAATATAGTACCTCATGTTGTGGTGATCCCCCAGCCATAAAATTATTTTCATTGCTGTAAATGAATTATAATGTAAATATCTGATATGTGACCCCCAAAGGGGTCACGACCCACAGGTGCGAACCACCGCCTTAGACTCRCCTGGTCTAGAGAGTGAGCTCCAGGACAGCCAGGACTACACAGAGAAACCCTGTCTGGAAAAAACCAAAACAAACAAAAAACAGACAAACCAAACCAAACAAAGCAAAACAAGAAAAACCCCAACAACAACAAAAAAGAAATTGACAAATTACCTTTTAATCGTTGAGGGTAAGGATTACATGTGTTACGTATTTATGGATGTGCACTCTTGTTTCTGTGTGTACAGAAGTCAAAGGATGGCATCTGGTGTCTTCCTCTGTCACTCCGGACCTCATTCAGGCATATATTTTTGAGACAGGGTTTCTTACTGAACCTGGGTTTATCATTTTTGTCTCAGTTTCCCCCAGTGCTCAGATTACAGGCATGGACAATCACACCCAGCTTTTTATCTGAGTTGTAGGGATGCAAGCTCAGGCTCTCACCCATAATTGACTGAGCAGCAAGTACTTTGCCCTTTAAGCCATCTTTGCAGTCTCTTTACCAGCGAAGCTGATTGGTTGACTCGGTGGAGATAATCTGGTGGGCCACATAGAGAGAACCTGGCATTCCTCTCCCTAAAATAGTACACAAGGTGCTCAGCCTCCCCAGACAAGGGGTCATGGCATATGGAAAAGCTGCATCCAGGCAGGCTGTGAGCCTTGCATAGGGTCACTAAGCTCATTTGGACAGCTGTGTCTAGCCCCTCCAGTTCAGAGCATCCCTATTATCAGCTTTTCCATAGGTCTTCTTTCTGTAGGGGGGATTTCACTGTCTCAAGCACGACCTAAATTTGCAGCCTGCTGGAGACCTTCTATTTTTACTTCCGATACTATTTAAAGCACAATTCCCTGCCCCATCTCACTCCAACTAAAAGCATGTTAGAGTCAATGACCCTCGTTTTGATGTCTCATCCTCAAGCAAASTCTATGGTATCCAGGGAACATTACATCATGCTGGACGATTAGATATGTCAAAATACTGCCCTAAATGAGGCCTGAGACACTGGCATTGGCTATCCAATGAAGCAAGGGTTGGCCCCAGATCTCTCCCTCTCTGCACTGACAGATCACAATGGGAGGACTCATTGTGTTCCGTCTTTGGAGGGTGTGGACGTCTCATGGGGTGAATGGACAAATCACACTAGGTCTTGCCAAGGAACCAGGTATGGGAAAGAAGCCAAGGTGAAGGGGATGAACTTCTAATTACCAAGCAGGCCTGCAGATGGGGATAGCAACAGAAATTCTGACGTGTTAAGTATCACAGGCACTCTGGATAATCAGTGCCCTCCTCTAGGTTTTACCCTTTAACTATATTATCACTGAGAAATATGTAGGGCACAAGTTAGTATCCCCCAATTTGTTAAGGAGACCACAGTCTGGGGAATAGAAATATTTTATATAGGATGGCTTGGCTATTAGTAGAGCCACAGCCAGAAACTAGGTCTCTTTTCCCGGACAGAAGTAAGTGCGCCAAGATTTTCAGCCTTGTACGGGTGATTGCTTCCAGACTCTACTCCAGGGGAGGAAAGAGGGATATTTTGGCATCCCCCTCAAAGGAGCTTAAGACTTCCAGGAACTGGCTGAGCAAGACCCCATCTGCCCTTTGCCCCACACCCACTCTCCTTAGATCCTGTATTAAGGCAAAGGGCAAAAGGACTCTGGTCTGCCATCATAAATACTTGAGATAAGATCCTGAGTCCCATTTCTGGGCTCTTCCATGATTTGGGCCATAGCTCTTTGAACCCAATGGTGCTTCCTAACGTCTTTGTTCCTGAGCCGTTGCTGCTTTGTGTTCACCGCAGGGTCCAGGTTCATGGTATGGGACTTGAGTATCTGTCTAAGCCTTTGTTTTGACTTGAAACCCAACATGCTTTCTTCTAGGTGTGGCAACACAGAGCTTAGGCTGGCTTTAGCCCTGGGCTCAAAGGCTTCTGAGTAATGGCTTCTAATAAATGAATTAGGCCCTCATTGGTTAACCATATTTAAATTAGCACATTGATTGCTTCTAGTAGGACAGTCTCATTGCTCAGCTGTAAAGGATACTACAGAGGCCATGATTGGTCCCTGAGGACTCCTAGACTGTGTGCTACCTCCTTTGCGTAGGTGTGGTTGAGGATACCTACCAGATCCTATTTCAGTACTAAGGTATCTTCGTCCATCCTATTCTTTGTTAAAGTAATGAAGGTTTTTTTTTTTTTTAATCCAGTCTTGCATTAATTGAGGGGTTGAATCAGCAATGAAGCCGAATGAGCCCAGAGAGCTGTGTCTGGAATGCTTTTTTGTCTGCCTTCCGGGTCAAGGGATTCTCTGTCTTTTTGTCCTGGGTTATTATGGCCCAAGCAAATACTTCTCACGTTTCCTGCTGACTCAAGTTCTACTGACTAGACTTTGCCCATTCTTCATGAGTCCCTCTGCTCCTTTACTGTTTGTTTGGGTCTGAGGGTATCAGGCCAAAGGACGCTTTCCAAGTTAAACTAATAAGACCTCCTCATTCTGCAAAAATGAAAGTCACAAGAGGGACAACGACAGGTCCATGAGTGCTTAGTCAAGGCTTCTAGTGGGTGTCCCAATTCTTGACTCCTCTCTTCTCTGTCAAGCACACTAGAGGGAAGACCATCGCAAGCCTGGCTAGAAAATGACACACTGAACAGGATAAAGGTGAGGTGCCCCGGCCCATTAGTAAGGGGATGGAGACAGTCACTGTGGTGCTGTGAAGATTTGATCTCTGCTTAGGAGGAGAGGCACAGTCAGGGTTTAGGGTAGAACAATTGCTCTCTGACACTCAATTCCTGGTGCCCTGATAGTGACAGCCTTATAGGATAGAAAGAAAGAGAAAAAGGGTGGAGTCCTGTTTGCAGTATGTTCCAGGAGTCATGCACATCATCTGTCTGCTTCTGCGCATGAGGAGAAAGTCTAAGAGRTGGGAACAGAGAATGCCGCCACCACCCTTGCTCCTTTCTTTCCTATGCCCATTGCTCTTACGTTGTTTGGCCGTGAATCCACTGTGTAGGCCACACCTTCCTTACACTCAGCATTGGCGTGTCTCAGCCTCCCAAGAGCTAAGATTACAGGCATGCCACTCACGAGCCCACAGCAGCTACTCACGAGTGTGCAGACTCCGCACAACACTGGGACTTTTAAATACTCCATCATGGGCGGAGGAGGGCCAGATAGCTCYCCCACAGAGCTGTGGGCAGTAGATGGCTGCCGGAGGAGGGAGAAACTGCTGTCTTTACTCGTGTAGTAGCTGATGAGTTATTCATGCTCCAGTGACTAGCTCCACACCCTTGCTCTTGTGTGCAAGCAGCCCTGGCTAAACTGGGTGGGTCTTACAAACAAAACAAACAAAACAAAACAACAAAACAAAAAAGACTCGATAGCGAGACCCGGTCTTGTTGGGAGGAGAACATATTAAGGGGCAGAGAGAGAGGTGGTGCGTGGGAGGCAGATAAGATAGAAGGCGAGTGTGACCAGAATGTGCTGTGCTGTGCTG
>BDUI01010384.1:15492-28020 GCA_002335545.1 Apodemus speciosus
AACAAGGCATTCCTCTGCCACATTTTTGGCTGAAACCAAGTGTACACCTTGGTTGATGGTTTAGTCCCTGGGAGTCCTGGGGCATCTGGGTGGCTGACATAGTTGTAGTTCCCCTTCAGCTCATCCAGACTACCCTCCAACTCCTCCATTGGGGACCCCATGCCCAGACCAATAATTGGCTGCTAGCATCTGACTCTGTATGTGTAAGGCTCTGGCAGGGTCCCTCCAGAGACAACCATGGCATGCTCCTTTTGGTATGCATTTCTTGTCATCTATAATAGTGTCAAGGTTTGTCACCTGAGTTTTTGATCTTAGCCATTCTGACTGGTGTGAGGTGGAATCTCAGGGTTGTTTTGATTTGCATTTCCCTGATTATTAAGGATGTTGAACATTTTTTTAGGTGTTTCTCAGTCACCTAATATTCCTCAGTTGAGAATTCTTTGTTTAGCTCTGTACCCCATTTTTGATAGGGTTATTTGTTTCTCTGGAGTCTAACTTCTTGATTTCCTTGTATATATTGGATATTAGCCCTCTATCAGATGTAGGAATGGTAAAGATCTTTTTTCAGTCTGTTGGCTGCTGTTTTGTCCTATTGACAGTGTCCTTTACCTTACAGAAACTTTGCTATTTTATGAGGTCTCATTTGTCAATTCTTGGTCTTAGAGCATAAGCCATTGGTGTTCTGTTGAGGAAATTTTTCCCTGTGCCCATGTGCTTGAGACTTTTCCCTACTTTCTCTTCTATTAGATTCAGCGTATCTTTTTTTGCTGATGCCAAGAAGTTACTGAAGACAGGATCCTGGCATGGCTGTCCTCTGAGAGGTTCTGGCAGCACCTGACTAAGACACATTCAGATACTCATGGCCAACTCCAGGGACTGAGCCTGGGGATCCCAGTGGAAAAGTTAGGGGAAGGATTGAAGGAGTTGAAGGTGATTGCAACTCCATAGGAAGAACAATAGTATCAACTAACCAACTGGATCCCACAGAGCTCCCAGGGACTAAAACACCAATCAAAGAGTATACACGGGTAGGTCAAATGCTCCTGCTACATATATAGCAGAGGACTGCCATATTTGGCATCAATGGGATGGGAGGCGCTTGTCCTGTGAAGGCTTGTTGCCTAAGCAAAGGGGGATGTTGGAGGAATCAGCTGGAAGTGGGTGGATGGGTGAAGGAATACCCTATTAGAGGGAAAGGGGAGGGGGCGATGGGGAGGTGGCTTTGCAGAGGGAAGACTGGGTAGAGGGATAACATTTGAAATGTGAATAAATAAAATATTAAAAAAGAAATTAAGAATGAAACTGTAATGAAAGAAAAAGTGGTCCTTGCTTGTTTTCTACCTGTTTGTATTATGGTATCATCTCTTAACAATTTAGAATCCTCTTCAGAATGTATGCCCAATTTTGTTTCCTCGTCCATCCTTTTTATTTTAAGACAGGGTCTGAATGTGCAGTCTTGGATGAACTGAAATTTACTTTTTAGACCATAATGGCTCCCATCTCAAAGAGATAAGTGGTGCCTGGGGAATCCTGTGGAAGAGTGGGAAGGATTGAAGGAGCAAGAAGGGTCAAGGACACCACCAGACAACCTACAGAATCAACTAACCTGGGCCCATAGGGGCCACAGAGACTGAAATGCCAACCAGAGAGAACATGTGGAATGGACCTAGGCCCTCTGCACATGTGTAACAATTGTGTAGCTGGGTCTTCATGTGGGACTCCTGAAGTGGAAGCACTGCCTGTCTCTAACTACAGTGCCTGCCTTTGAATCCCTTTGCCCTCACTGGGATGCTTTGTCTAGCATCAGTAGAAAAAGATGTACCTAGTCTTACTGCAATGTGATATGCCAAAGTTTCTTGATTTCCCTGGGAGGCCACCCATTTTCAGAGGAGAAAGTGAGGAGGTATATATGGAGGAGGGTTGGAAGTGAGAGGGAGGAACTGGGACAAGAGAAGGAAGGGAAAGCTGCTATCAGGATGTAAAGTAAATAAATAATTTAATAAAATGGCATGAGGGGAAAAAGGAATACTTTCTTCTCACTCATGTTCCCCTTTTTTATACCATTGTGGTTTTCGCTTATACCTAAAGACAGATTAAATTTTTTATAAGGACAAGATCTTTATTACATTTAGATGTGAAGAATGGAATAATTTTGATCCCAACAAGTTTTTATAATCAGTGTATGTTAAACTTGGTGGTAAATAAGATATGTCGCTGATTATTTCACATGCATTGTTATGTATTTAATATTTTCTTCTTCTGGTATTATAACGTATTTGGAAACAAGTCACAGAAACCCAACTTGAACTTGTTTCAAATATATGAACTAACTGGAAGAATACTATGGTGGGAGCCAAAGAAYAAGTAAGGGAAAATATGATTGAGATAGAATTTCAGAACATCTTTTACTCTATGGCTTTCTCTTTCATATCCTACCTCTTGTTTTCCCCCTGCATACTACCTTCATCCAAATATGCCAAATGAAGCTACAGATCATTTCACAGTTGTACTACATTTCTTACCACTTCAGCTGCTAGAAAATATGTTTCTCAATACTAATCCAGAAATCATAATTGAAACATGTAGTGCCCAGCTTTTATCAGGTATCCTCTTCTGAATCAGTCAAATATGACTAGAAGGTGGGATCACATGCTAGTATGTTATTTTATGGTTCTGAGGGTTTTAGTCCAAAATCAGGTAGTTCCAATATTTTGTGCCTTTGGTGAGGGTTCTTAAAGATAATGGCAGGGAACACATGTTGAAATAAACTTAGTACATCATGATGCAGGAAGCAGAAGCCACAGATGATGATTTGGCCATCATATCTGGGGCCTGCCTCCAAAGGCATGAGGACTTCCACCTAGTTCACATCTCCTAAAGGTACGCAGTTCTTCCCAATAGTTTCACCTTAGAGACCAAAATTTTGAGACATGGACCTTAGAGAACTTTTAACAACTAACTGTAGCATTTGTGTACAATATGTTAGTTTAAAACATCTTCATATTATATAATAATTAAATCAGAATAGTTGGCATTTCATATTACCTCAACCATATATTATATATTGGCAATAAACCTGTTCAAAAATAGCCTCATATATCTATTTGTGTGTGTGTGTGTGTAATTTTGGCAAAGAAATTTCAGACACCTTCTTTTTGAAAAGAAATAATTCTAGGCAGTGTTATTTTTGTCTTCAAATTTTAAACATCTTTAGAAACAGAAAGGGAAATAAGTGCTAAATCAACTTTCACATACATACCTTTTTGCTTCTCTGACAAACATTTTTTTAGCTACTCCCTGGTAAGCCTTTTAAATTATTATGCTCCAAATTTAGGCAAGAAAATGATTCAGAATCATATTTCCCTATATTTTCAAAGCACTACTAAGACATAAACATTTCACTGAGATTCATGTATTGTTTTTTCCTGTTGTATGGATCTCTTGTCAATATATACAGACTACCTTTTTGAAATATTTTTTCTTTATACTGTTAAAATACAATTTGGATGTTATAAGAACATTTGGTACCCATGAGTGAGGTTTTACTGATAGTAATGGCATAGCTGTTTTTGGCTGAGGTAGAGTTATTGATTGATAAGAGCCAAACCTATCACTTACTTGGGAGGAAGATTTGTTGCTATTAAAATTCTTCCTGTATGACTTAGTAGAAATGCACAGGACACATTAGAGTCATATAAGAAGAGAAACTTCTAACTGAGAAAATGCTTTTATCAGATTGCCTTGTAAGCTGTCATTAATCATGATTAATGTAGGATGTCCCACCACACCATGGTTGGTGCCATCTTCAGGCAGGTGGTTCTGAGTTGTGTAACAAAGTAGGCTGAGCAAACCATGTGGAGCAAGTTGGCAAGCAATGTTCTGTGGTCTCTGCTTCAGTAACTGGTTCCAGGTTTCTGCCTTGAGTTCCTATCCTGACTACTCTTCATTACAACTGTAAGCTGTAATATGAAATAAACCATTTCCTCTCCAAGCTTGCTTTGGTCAGATATTTATTAAGCAATAGAACAAAAATTAGGACAATATACACGTGTAACTTATTTCTTATAAGTTTTATCTAATTACCAAAGACATTTCTAATGTTTCAAGTTGATAATTTGACTTGATTTGTATGTGACAGCTACTATTCATAAGCCAGTTTCATGATTGATTATGTGTAATTTTACAAAACAATAAGAAAAATATACCAGCTTTTACACGAATTTCCAGAACTTTGTTGAGGAAGAAGCTTTCTAATAGGACCATTGAAGATAATTTTTTGAAAAAAAAATAATGCCTAAATTATAAGAACATCCTGAAGTGATATTACTACTGTTTCCTTGGGTAGTTTTCTGGTAAAGCGAAATAGGTTTGTTTGTTTGTTTGTTTGTTGTTGTTGTTGTTTTGTTTTGTTTTTAGCAAAAAAACCCCCACTATCTGGCATTGGAGAAATTACATTGATTTCATAGAGTTTAACCAAATTAATTGAAATTTCAGACAAGCAGTGGCCTGAAGCAAATGCACCAGTTTTAGCATCAAGGAAATTTGGCCTATATACTGAATTAGGAAGTACTTGTCTTCATATTTTTCTGAAAGATTTTATATAATTTTTTCTGATTCCTTCTGTAGTCTTTGATATGTTTTATATCAAAGAAAACCTTGCCTTCCGTTCTCTGTCTTGTCTGATACTGGGGATGGAATTCAGGGCTTTGTATATGCTAGGCAAGCACTCTATCATTGAGTCACACCCCTAGCCTTCAGTTCGTTTTGTAGTAAAGTTTTGAATTTACTTAAAAGGATATAAATGTCTTTGTGCTGGTATTAACAAAGCAAACTTCAATTACCAAAGAGGAGGAAACTGTAGTTGAAAAATCATCTCCACCAGATTGGACTGTGGGAATGTTTGAGGTCCATCTTCTTTATTAATAATTGATAGGGGAGGGCTGAGTCCACAGTAGGTGGTGTCACTTCTAGACAGTTTGTCCTGGGTTATGTAAGAAAGCAAGCTGAGTGAGCCAATGCACAGCTTTTCTCCACGGTGTCTGCTTCAGTACTTGTCTCCAGGTTCCTGCTTTGAGTTCCTGCCCTGACTTTCCCTGATGAGGGTCTATACTCTGTAAGGTGAAACATACATTTCCTCACTGAGTTGCTTTGATCAGTATTTTATAGTAGCAGCAGAGAGCTAAGTAGAATACTATTCAGATTTTGAATGTCTGTTAGGTTTCATAAATTATAAACTGTATTTTCAATTGTTGCCTTTTATTTCATATAGTTCATTTTGCCAACATACATGTGATATATTATCACAGTTATTAAAATCTTCCATTATTTCTTCAATATCTATAGTGGTGGCATCACTTTTATTTGTAACAATTATATATATTGTATAATATAATTAACATATATATAATTGCCATGTCTTATATCCTCATTTTAGATCTTTGATCTCTACAGTAGTGTACTTTTCTATTTTTTTTTGCCCCATACATAAATCTAGATTCTCATATGAGAGGAAATGTGATGTTTGTCTTTCTGAGCCTGGTTTATTTCACTTATCTCTAGTTCTATCCATTTTCCTGGAAGTCACATGATTTCATTATTGTTTACTGGCAAATAACTATATTGTGTGTATATAGGACATTAAAAATCAATTTAACTGTTGTTGGGCCCTTAGGTTTGTTCTACATCTTGGCTAGTGTGAATGGTGTAGCAGTAAGCATGGACCTGCAAGTGTCTGTGTGGTATTCTATTTAGTCTTCCAACTATAGCTAAGAGTGATATACTTAGGTCATAATATAATAATACTGTTTTCAGGGTTTTGAAGAACCACCATACTGGTTCCCATAGAAATGGAGTGTATATTCTCATTCGTACTGTGTCTCCCTTTCCCCAAAGCCTTGTCAATACTTGCTGTTTTCTTCATAATAAGTATTCTATTAATGTAAGATAGAGTTTCAAAGCAGTTTTAATGTGCATTTTTCTGATGACTAAGGATATTGAGTACTTTTAAAAGTTTTTCTCTTGAGAACGGTGTGTTCAATTCATTTGGCCATTTATTCATGGAGTGGTTTGGTTTTGTTTATTTTTTGAAGTTCTTTATAAATTCTAGATATTGATACTCAGTCAGATGTACAGTTGGCAAAGGTTTTCTCATATCTGCAGTGAATCTTCTGACAACTGTTTTAATTGCTTTGTAGAAGCCTTTTAATTTTATACAAATTTATTCATCAATTCCTGTTACTATGCTCTGAACAATTAGAATCCTTTTCAGAAAGTCTTTATTTATAACTAGATCACAAGGTATTTTCTTTGTTTATATCTTGGGGTATTTTATTCCCTGATTTCCTCTAACAGCTTCAGGGTTTTGTCTCATATGATTGTTTTTATTCCACTCAGAATTGTTTTTTTTTATATTTATTTATTTATTTTTATTTAATATTTTTTATTGGATATATTCTTTATTTACATTTCATTTCCCTTTTCCTGGTTTCCCCGCCCACCCAATGACCCATATGTCTTTTTCCCTCGTCTTCCCTCCCCCTGTTCCCCCATTCACCCCTTCCCACTTCCCTGTTTTGGTATTCTCCTGCACTGCTGCATTGGGCCTTTCCAGAACCTGGGTCCACTTTTTCCCTCCTGTCGGACAGCATTTGGTAGGTGGATTGTGTCTTTGGTGTTTCAAGATTCTAGGCTCATATCCACTTATCAGTGAGTGCATGCCTTGGGTGTTCTTTTGAGACTGGGTTACTTTATAAGAGATAGGGATCTATTTGCCTTCTACTATACCTGTCTATCCCGTTTTCCCATCTTCATTTGCTGAAGAATTCTCTTTTCTCTATTGAATGTTTTTGGAATCTTTGTATTTGTGAAACATTATGTACTGCAACTGTGCATTGTCCTTGTGTCTTTTTTCTTGTTTTTATTCCATTTTTGTATGTGTCTGGTTTTGTGCCAATATTGTACTTGCTTATTTTCATTTTATTTGYTATTTTATTTATTACATTTCAAATGTTATCCCCCTTCTCAGTTTTCCATCCACAACCCACCATCCCCTCCCCACCTCCCCTGCCTCTATGAGGGTGCTACCCACCCGCCCACTCACTCCTATTTCATTGCCCTATTGTTCCCCTCTCCTGGGTCATCGAGCCTCCACAGGACCAAGGGGCTCCCCTCCCAGTGATGCCAGATAAGGCCATCCTCTGCTACATAACCAGCTGGAGCCATGGGTACCCCCATGTATAAATTTTTATAGGTCATATGTATCTAAGAATTTATATATTTTGTCTAGATCATCCAGTTTTTCACATAATTTTTTGTGGTCTTGGGGATTGAAATCAGGGTTTCCTGTATGCTAGGCTACCATTTAGTTATACCACAGTGCAAAATTATATTAAACTGTAAGTTTGTAAAGTGTTTTCTAATAATCCTCTGAATCTTTTTGGTGCATATTTAATAGCCCACTTTGCATCATTTATAATTTTATTAATTTGAGCCCTCTCTTCTGTTGATTAGTTTGGATACATTTTTGTTGATTTTGTTTACTTTGTTAAAGCAGTTTATGTGCTAGACTTGTTTAAGAACTCCCCAGAAACTCCCCAGTTCATAAACCCTTGACTTGTGAGTGGGTTCGAAAGTGTAGTGAGTAAACAACACTGATATTTGTACAGATAGACCTGGTCCTGTACTTTTAACACCTGCTAAGGCTTGAATACCCTGCTGAGGGTACATGACTATGGCTGCCAATAATTTGTTAGAGCTTTAAAATTCTCAGTATCTATAGCCGTGAACCTCATGGCAGATAGGTGACTATGTAGTTTTACCTACATGATGACCTCACATTCAGGGACACCAAACTTTTAAAGGTATTCTCTGATGATGACTTCAGCTCGTAGACACTAAAGATAAGGTTACCTCTTCCTTCACATATTACCTGCTATCTGTTCATTTGCTTGTGTTCAAGGCCAGCTTTCCTGTTTTGCATGCCTACCTCCCATAGATGGGACAGGCTGATTCTGGATACACTTCTTTATGAGTTCCCCTCCACACTTCGTTCTCAGGTTCTACAGTAGCTCAGTTTTAAACCATAGGATTCCTCTCAAGATGAAACCTGGCCAAAGACCTCTAAGCCCTGTGGAGTGTCGAAAGGAAATTTTCTTGGACTGCTGATCCATCCTGCCAGAGCCGTGCATCTCATGAACACTTGCAACCGTATTTGAGGCTTGCAAGGGTTTATTCTAAGTGGGACTGCCAGTCAATTATCAGCATGGCTACCTGAATTATACTTTGGATGAGGCTTCTGCTTCCTTTACCCCTGCTGTGGAGTCAGATGGCTGAATGTATATGTATCTTTTCACTGAGTTCCCTTTCTGTTTCTCCACATTTTTCAGCTGTCCTTATGCATTTCTCATGGCCTTTCCCTTCTCCCTTTGGAACAATCTATACTTATTCTGATTAGTTTACCACAGCACACGGAGATAGCTTCTAACGTACCCTGACCTCACACTCAAATGTCAACATGTAATTTTATGTGCTTTTACTTTTAGACTAATTTGCTTTTTCAAATTTAAGRAGTGTCTGTCTCCTCAAGGATAAGACAATGAAAGCCAATTACAGCCCCAGTCTCAGCTGAAGAAAGATGTTAAAACCCTTACCAAATACTAGCAAATTGAATCCAACAACATTCAAAGAATCATTTGCCATGATCAGGTGGGACCTCTCCCTGGAAATCAAGGATAATTAAATCTGCACAAATCAAGAAAATGTGATATACTCTTAGCAATGTGAAAGTAAATATATATATATATATATATATATATATGACAGAAAATATATTTCACAAAATTCAGCACATTTTCATGTAAAATTCTTAATAAATTGTGCATAGAAGAAATGTATATTTAGCATAGTAAAGACCATATTGGATATGGTTATAGTAAATACCATATTGATGTTGAAAAGTTGAAAGGTTACCCTCAAGATCAGGGAGAAAAGAGGCACCTTCTCTCATCCACTTCAGTCCAACATAGTACTCAGAATGCTATAACCTGATCAATTAGTCAAGAAAAAGAAATAAAAAAAAAACATCTTAAATCAGGAAAGAAAAATTAAGCTGTCTCTATTTTCAGAAAACATGATCTAAGATAAATATTGAGAACCTTAATGACTCGATATTTTTTAGACTTGATAAATTGTAATTTTCCAGTTAATCATCATTAAATTCGATAGTCATWAGATAAAATCAATATACAAAATCAGATATTTACCAAAGAACTATCTAAAACAGGAAATTAATAAAATAACCACATTTACATGTCATCAAATGTAATGAAACATTTACAAATGCATTTAAACAAGGAAATAAAAGGGATATATACTGTGTGCATTCTTTAAGCTTTGATGAAAGAAAATGAAGGAAAAACAAATACATGAAAATATTCTGTGTTTATAGATTAGAAGAATTAAGAGCATTGAAATATCTACTGTACCTAAAGTCATTGGAAGATTCAATGCAATACCAATTAAAAATCCCAGCATCTTTTCCCATAAAATACAAAAAATTATAATTCCTAAGTAACTACCAAAGATATTTTTAAACTGTGTTCTATTAATTTAGTATAGTACTCAAATAGCTTGCATTTTCTAAACTATTTGTGCATTCCAGGCCTAAATCCTGCTTGATAATGGTGCATGAGTATTTAAACGTGCTGATAAATTGAATTTGGTGTTTCAGTGAATTCAATTAATTTGCAATTGAAAAGTTCATAATAATTTGTGCATAGAAGAAATGTATATTTAGCATAGTAAAGACCATATTGGATATATTTATAGTAAATACCATATTGATGCTGAAAAGTTGAAAGATTACCCTCAAGATCAGAATGAGGAGTACCTTCTCTCATCCACTTCAGTTCAACATAGTACAGAATGCCATTTTTGTAAATGAACATTGAACAAAAATGTACAAATGAACATGCTTGTACATACATTTGTTGGGTATTTGGTTTTGAAATATTTTCCTTCTAGTAACCTCATCTGTTTTGGCTTAGAAGGTAACACAATATGTTGGGAGTGTTCCCTCAGCTTCAATTGTTTGGTGGAGCATCCATTAGCCTTATTTTATCTAGCTTTACTTGATCATTTATATAAATGCATCAAGAATAGCATCTGACCTGATAAACTCTTTTTAGCTTGTTTTACTAGACTGTTTTGTTTTTTATTGTGGCTACTTATTTCATAAGTGTGAAGTATTTCAAAGTGTTATACGATGTGGCACTAATTATATATCATCTTTATTATATTATGGAAAAATTTTACATGCAACATTGCCATTTTGCCCAGTTTTATACTTCAAAATATGTTAACAGAATGAACAAACTGTGAAAGTGCCATTGATTCACCTGCCTTGAACATATCCTGAGTAAAGAGAGGTAGATTTTACAAATAGTATTAAACTGGGAATTCACACCCAAGTACTTTAAGAATATTTCAACACTTGCTAGAACTTTTAATAAGGAAAAAAATGCTCAAAACTAAAAAAGCCAAAAGCAGCTAGACTTCAGAGTTCATCTATAGTACCTACTGATTTAGGAATAGCATTTTTTTTAGATTAAATGAATTTATTCTTACTGCTGGCAGGACTTAGAGCCGATACAGCATGTTGTGCAGAAGGTTAAGAAACACATTAAGGACAGACAACAGAAAGGTATGCATTACAGATATCCATGTAACTCACAGCTGGGCAAGAAAATTGTTTTACTTCTTCAGTGTCTTTTAGGGATAGCATTTTAAAACTGAAAAGCCTCTAATAATGGGCATTATGTGAACATTCTTGAGTAGGACATCTCAGTTGAAAATATTGTTATTATATGGTTGAATTAGCATGGGTGTAGCTTCCCTGATATTTTTAGAAGACATGATCGAACAGTAGAATTTCTGGTGCACTAGCTCTTACAGTCTTTCTGTCCTCTCTTTCTCAATCCTCCTGGGCCTCTGGATCTTACAAGCTTTCTTTCCCCCTGTCAGATTTTCCTTGAGCCTCATGTGTAAAGGTTGCATTATCGGTGTCTCTGTTGAAGTTGAGCACCACACAGTAACTTATTCTCATCATTTTGACCAGTTATGGATCTCTGTAACAGACTGTATCTTTTGCAAAAAAGAGGTATCTTTGATGGTGGGCAAGAAAATACTTACCTATGGGTATAAAGATAAATATTTATAATACAGTTAGAAATTATATTGACTGAGGAAAATGCAAAGAGAAGGGTTTGCTCTTGAGTCTATAATCTTGTCACCCAAGGGTAGTTCGATGAGTTTACAGTACCAGGCATAACATGCCTCTTGTTGAGTGGACCTTATATCCAACTACACTGCTGTCATTTACCTCCAAGATGACAGTGCCACTATCACACAATTGTGGTTATGCTAATGAGCTTGTTATTGTTTGGTAAATAGGCTTTACATAAGGGTAATGCTATTGATTGTTTTCTTCTCTTTGCAGGTTTGCAGAGCACCCATACTAGAAGATCTAGGTGTCAAGGAAGAGACTCCTAGATCAGTTCTATCTCAGTTCCTCTAATGGCTCTATTGAAGTGTGTGGTGTCTTTAGCATTATAGACTTATCTTCAACTTGTGTGAGGCAACCAAGAGCAATAGCCTATAGGGGATTTTATGGGTCTTTTGGACTCTGCTGACAACAATTTGAGAGAAAGTTTCTCATATTTGGTACTACAGTTTTTGTTAGTCTATAGCTTTAGGGCTGTGGGAAGTCTGTGTCTGTGTAAGTCAGTTGCTGGGTGGAGACTGAAACTGGCAACACCTAGACGTACCTTAAGAATTTTGCACGCAAATGGATGGATCTTGAGAATATCATCCTAAATGAGGAAACCCAGTCCCAAAAGGACATGCATGACATATATTGACTTCTAAGTGGATATTAGACATAAAATACAGGATACACATGCTTCACTCCACAGCTACAATGAAGGTAAACAAGGAGAAGGCACAAGTGAGGATGCTTGAATGTCAGTGGAGGAAATAAAATAGTCATAAGAAGCAGATGGAGGGAAGGAACGAGGAGGGAGAGGGGATGGGGCAAGGAATGAGGGATTCCACATCATGTGTGGGAAGGAACAAGAGAGATGGCCAGATGATCATGAGAATGAATGAAAATCTGCAACTGATGGGGGCGGGGAGGTGGGGGGCATCTCTGGGACATGGCACAGACCTTAGATAAGGAAAACTCCAAAGAATCAGTGGGGAAGATCTTGGCTGTGGCTCACAGCATTGGGGATATGGGACCTGAAGAGGCCACCTCCTGTAGGCAGGAACCTCGGTGGAGTGATAGGGACACCAGCCCATCTGCAAAACTTTTTACCCAAAATTTATCCTGTCTACAAGAAATGCAGCGATTGGGGATAGAGCAGAGACTGAGGGAACCAGCCCAACTTGAGACCCATCCCATGGGCAAATGTCAGTCCCTGACAATATTAATGATACTCTGTTGTGCTTGTATACAGGAGTCTAGTAAGACTG